>JBAMIH010000349.1:7500-20482 GCA_038501795.1 Pseudopleuronectes americanus | reverse complement strand
TCCTCCTCAGAGGACAGTGGAGAACGAGAAGGCGAGTGCAGAGAAGATCTCGAAGCAGAAGGTGGATCTGCAGGCGCTGCCGACCCGAGCCTACCTGGACCAGACCGTGGTGCCCATCCTGCTGCAGGGCCTGTCGGTGCTCGCCAAGGAGAGGTCAGCAGCTCTCGTGGTTCTACTCTGACCGTCCCTCACGTTACGGGTCACAAAGTGTGGGACAGAGAGACCTCAGGTCGTCCCCACATCGCCCCCTGTGTGTCACAGCTGGAACTCAGCTTGATGAGGGAGTTCTTCTTCCCGGAGCCAAAGTGCTGCTCATTGTTGAGTTTCTCTTTAAAAAAAATGAAGGTCTTGACCCTCAATGTAAAGAGGCTTGAGATCATGTATATTATGATTTGGCGCTATACAAATTGAATTTCAAACTTGATGCATAAATAAGAAGTTGTGATTCCTGAGCACTGTTGTCATTGATCACTTTGTCACGATGCAAAGTTCTGGTCACTCTTCCTCTCAGACGTTTCTATGACGATGAATTTGCTCCAGTTAAAACTCGACTTGAAACAGAACTCACACTCGGACTCTTTTCTGTTGCAGGCCTCCGAACCCGATCGAGTACCTCGCTGCGTTCCTGCTGAAGAACAAGTCTCAGTTTGAGGAGAGAAACTGACTCGTCTCATTTCCTGTTTGTTCATGAACTATTGTTTTTTTTATTTTATCACAATAAACATGTTGATGTGAAAGCCTCTCTGGGCTTTTATTCTGAAAGAATGAAAAACAGGTTTGTGTGTTGTTTCCATCTGTGACTGAGGTGTGGTTAGCTTAGCATAAACACTAGAAGCAGGTGGCGAGTGTTAGCATAACAGGACGAGGGCAGATGGATACAAGACATAGTTCCAACACTGAACTGAACCTAAAGCCAGGAACAGATCAGCGCCACCACCTGTTCAGAGTGTAACTGTTGATCACACTGAATATACTGGAGCTTCAGAGGCCGCAGATTTCAGTCAGATTAGGTTTTCAGAACGTTAAAGAGAAAATTAAATTTCATATATTTTCAATGAGGGAAAGTTTATCAGAAAAAACTATTTGATGAAAACAAAATTGATGTAAAACCCGTAGTCAGAGAAAAGTCACAAAAACAGACAAAACTACTTTGAAAACTAAATATAAGAAAAGCAATTTGTTTCAACAGTAACAGAAACTAAAATAACTTTCCTGAAACTTTACTAACGTGTTAAATAAAATAAGTTTAGCTCTCAGATTAAAAACATGTAGAGCAGAACAGTTTGACATGGAATAAAGTTGAGCTGACGTCCAAACCGTCAGGCGATGAAATATTTAATCAAAATAAAAAACTAATCTGACGTCGCATCATCAAAACGTTTCAGACGCAGGAAACTGGAAACCATTAAATCAAACATGCTGATAAGTTCATGTTTTTAAATATTAAATGATGAATTTATTTATAATATTGGAAACTGGGCTGACCAGAGTCACGTCTGTTAACATAGAAGGTTAGGTCTGATCATTTGAAACCAGTTTTTATTTATTAAACACTTTTCTCATAAAACAGTAAAAATCTTTTTGAGTCTGTTGAAGAAAATTCACCTTAAATGAGGTCGGACATTAAACTGAGCGTCTGATGTTAAAACTGACGCAGCAGGAATGTTTGACTGTGATTGACAGGAGTGTCAGCCAATCAGCTGACTCCAAACATACAAGGTCAGATAAAGGATTTAAGGCGGATCTTTAAACGTCCACTCAGCAACTGATGTTAGTGCCTGGCGCCCAGGAGCTGCCTCTGCCTGTGACATCACTTCCTGTGTTCATCCAGACACAGGCGGCCGGTGCAGGAAGTAGAGCGGCGGACGCAGGGTGACGAGGAGGAGGAAGGTGAGGGGGGCGGGTCTTGGTCTCAGATGTAGAACTGATGAGCGGCCAGATTGTCCATGAACGGCTGAACCAGGAAGTCGGTGGAGAAGTAGAAGACGAGGCCGAAGGTGATGGAGATGGGCAGCGCCGGCAGAGCTTTCTTAAAGATGGCCAGCAGCAGCAGCGTCAGACACAGACCCTGAGGAACACGCACACCTGGTCAGTCACTCTGTTGTCTCACCGACACGCCCCAGGGAACCGGCTCACCCCCCCCGCTGACAAGGTCGAGATGAAGTACTCACGATGAGAATGGCGACGAAGCAGGCGATGGTCGTGTTCCAGTCGCCGCCGGTCGCTGCAGCTTTTCCAACCAGGACGCTGTAGAAGATGAAATCGCCGAGGCCAAGCTTCACCCCCCCTGCACACACACACACACACACACACACACACACACACATTATTCCATGAGGCTGTGCAGCTTTGGTTTTAATCTGAAATGCTCTTCATGAACTCACGGTCTTCCTCCAGGTCGTCTTCTGGAAACGTCCGGGACAGTCGTCTCTCAGGCTCCACCTCCCTGCCACTAGGCCCCACCTCCTCATCTGATGAAGAAAGAGTGGAGGTGTTAATTCAACTAGCCGGTAACGAAGGTAAAGTCATACAAGTCGTAAAGTTGGACAATGTTTAAAGTTGTAAAGTCGTAGAAGTACGAGTTGTACTACAGTCTTGGAGTGGTTCTATCTTTGTGTCTCCTAACTCTCCTCTCCCATGGTCCCTTGTGACTGAGCAGTTGATGTGATGTTGCACCTGATTCGTGGTCGGAGCGTGGAGCGTCCATCGGGCTCGCCATCCCCACCGTCCACATCATGGCAGCTACACACACAGAACAATAAAACCGCAGAGTCATCGTTTCCTGCCGGTCGGCCATGAGTCAGCAGTATTTCTCTGTTCATGTTTAACTCTGTGGTTTCTGGTGAAGATCAGTGGACGTGTGATGGACTCACAGGAGTAGATGAGGGCGGGGAAGATGGGCTCGTTGCGCTCCTGAGCCGTCTCCACCAGCATCCTGAGAGGACCTTTAGGAGACAGGACGGCCACCAGATCTGCAACAACACAGACAACCTGAGCAAAGCATGATGGGAAGGCTGACCCAGTCACCTGACCTGGGACCAGCAGCCGGCTGAACCAGAGCCTGAGAGGAACCCAGGGTCTACTTCCTGCTCAGTGGAAACCATGTGACCAGGTCGGCGGTTCGATCCCCAGTCTGACCCATCTGCGTGCCGAAGTGTCCTTGGGCAAGATGCTGAACCCCGAATGCCCCATAGATACATAGTGCTGCTACTAGATGCAGTGTGTGAATGTGTGTGTGAATGGATGAATGTAAAACTGCTGTAAAGAGCTTTGAGTCAACAAGACTAGAAAAGCTCTTTATAAATACAAGACCCTTTACCAATGAGTCGCCCCCTGCTGGACATTACACAGAAGACAGGATTCAGACGCTTTGGCTTCACTGTTTTGGAATCCATGACTGTGTCTCAGTTTAGGCTCCGCCTCATTCTCAGACTGAGTGCCGTCAGTGTACAGGGCTCGTGAAGGAGGCGGTCCCTGGGTTGGGACACGCCCAGTCTTTAGATCATTCTGGTGATAGCGTGTTGTAACGTGATACTAATGGTGTTCAAACACAGCAGCTGTTGAAGGAGATTTGATGATGAAGGAACCCGTGTGACCTCAGAGACCCACCGTAGACGGAGATGGCGCCCAGGATGACCCAGGCCGACCACTCGGGCAGGTACTTGATGAAGACCAGGGCCATGAGGGCGCTGATGAGGATGAGGTAGGCCTGCTGCAGGGGGAGCGGCCCCTTCCAGTGGATGCAGATCATCCCCACGGCCCCGAAGTTCCAGATGACCACTCCCACCGTGGGGTAGTCCACGGCCAGGTTGTACGTCTTAAACACCTCACTGAAAAACAGAGGTGTGGTCATGTTCCAGCTGACATCGCTCTGCGCTCTGATTGGTCCAACTGCTCACTGACTGTGGTGTGAATAGAGCTGAGTGAAACTGACCCGAGGTACATGAAGCTGAACCAGAAGAGCAGCATGAGGGAGGAGAGGATGAGCCAGCCGTGGATGAACTGCACAGATCAGTGACATGAAGAGTCAGGAGACAAGAACAAGCACCAGGACCAAACCACACCTCCACCCGCCGGCTCTCTCACCTTGTAGCAGCGGTACTTGTAGAGGACGACCAGGAAGATGGTCATGACCACGATGACGCTGATCATGATGATGGTGTTGAGGACGGAGTTGAGGAGCCGGCGGCCGACAGACGCCGTGTTCTCTGTGAAGGGCGTGTAGATCCTGTGGGGACAAACATCGTGGTTAGTGGTGAGCAGCCGCGGCATCCTGCAGGGGGCGGGGCTGGGGGGGGCCGGGGAGTCGTGGACCTACAGCTGCTGGTCCGTCTTCTCCGTGTAGAAGCTGACCGACTTGATGGTGGCCACCACCACCACCATGCAGAGGGTGACGGGGACGAACAGCATGATGACATGCTTGGCTCCGTACTTCAGAGTCAGCTCCTCGTCGTCTGCCTCCACCTCCTGGTCGGACCCGCCCCCATCTCCACCTCCTCCCGAGGGCGCCGTCCGCCTGCTGACCCCCGGCTGCACCAACAGAGGGCGACATTCAGCATCAGTGCAGCAGGAAGAACAACAACGTGCTGCCCAGCTGACGCAGGCGAGTACAGAGCAGAGACTTGACCTTTACCCTCGTGGGCGGCTCCTCTGAGGCGCTGGCGTCCGGGTCCGGTTGGTATGACGACACCACGGGCTTCTCTGCCGGGACCAACGCCGTCCGCTCGTTGTAGAACTCCTCGTCACTGTCCGAGGCGTTCATGGCTCTGACAGCAAATCACCAACCAGCAGATAGACTCCGCCCACACGGACCGCCTGAGAACACGTGCTGCATGAGCATTAACGTACACTGGTCATGTGGTGTAAACAGGAAGTAGATTGTCTACTGTGTAGGTGGTTGCTTAGTTACAGTAAATAATAAAAAAACTGCAATGGTGATTCTGTATGACCCTGAGCGGCAGCCCGCCACCAGGGGGCGAAGCATTCTGGTTATTATTAACAACACAGTGGACTCAGTTTCCCACAATGCATCGTGAAGAGCAGTAAGTACTAGTAACCAGGTAATATAGACCATCATGCATCGCGGTCGCTCGGTGGATCTCGACCTGAACCAGGATCAGTGAGAACAAACAACAACACGGACCCGCAGCTCGACGTGCACGCGCTCCGGCACGGTGCGCGCGGACGGTGTTTATTCACTGTTCTCATTTACGATCTAATAACTAAATATAAATAAGTAGATAAACAGATTTTACCTGAAGAAGCAGCGCAGAGATAAACACCGACACACAACCCGGAACTCAGCAGTCAGCTGAGCGGCACACACGGCATCACGTGACCACGTCTGCGATGACGTATGTTTCACTCCGCCCTGTGTATTTAGTTGTTGAGTAAAAGTTCGAAGCCTGACGTCATTATTAAAAAAATACATCATGGGTATAAGAGACAGTAAAATATGTTAAAATCAATATTATTATTTATTTATAAAATATATTATGTTGATTAAATGAATAACTAATAAAAAAAATCGATAAAATACAACAATATGTTAATAGAATAAAACTAGTAATATTGATAACTTATTAATAAAGTAATTAATATGGTCAATTAAATTAAACTTACGTGAACAAAAATATAAATCATATATAGATAGAATATGATTGACGAAATACATATAAACAAAATATGATATAAATATATTATCTATCTTATCTATCTGCTCCTGTATCTATACTTCAGACGACTGTAAAGTATATTTATATTATATTAAATTATATTACCACTCATCATGTGCCTCACTGCCCCTCCCTCCCGCTCAGCCCCGCCCCCTGCTGACCGGAGAACCGGCCGGTGCAGCGGGACTTTGTGACCGGACATCACGTGATGTCGGCGGCAGCAGAGAGAGCGGCTCCCCCCCCTGGGCCCGGCTGCACCGGAGCCCCCCCCCGCTGGGCCCCCCCCCGCTGGGCCCCCCCCCCGGGCCTCCCACCGGGCCCCCCCGCTGGACGGACGAGCCCCGGTGCCGATGAACCTGTTCGCAACCTGGGAGGTGGACCGGTCCTCTCCGAGCTGCGTGCCCAGGTAAGAGGCTTAAAGTCCGGCCAGAGAGGAGGCTGCTGCCCGGTGAGTGTGTGTGAGTGAGTTAGTGTGAGTGTGTGCGTGTGGGTGTGTGCGTGTGTGTGTGTGTGTGTGTGTGTGTGTGTGTGTGTGTGTGTGTGTGTTTGTTTGTTTGTTTGTTTGTTTGTTTGTGTGAGAGTGTGTGTGTTTGTTGTTTGTTTGTGTGTGTGTGTGTGTGAGTGAGTGAGTGTGTGAGTCTGTGTGAGTGTGTGTTTGTTTGTTTGTGTGTGAGTGTGTGAGTGTGTGTGTTGGTGAGATCAGAGGAGGAGGAGGAGGAAGAGGAGATACAGCTGTAGTGTGTCTCTGTGAAGACGTCCTGTTGGACTGATGAAGATGAGGAGGAGGAGGAGGAGGAGGAGGAGGAGGAGCTGTAGCGTGTCTCTGTGAAGATGTCCTGTTGGACTGATGAAGATGAGGAGGAGGAGGAGAAGGAGGAGGAGGAGGAGGAGGAGGAGAAGGAGGAGGAGGAGGAGCTGTAGCGTGTCTCTGTGAAGACGTCCTGTTGGACTGATGAAGATGAGGAGGAGGAGGAGGAGGAGGAGGAGGAGGAGCTGTAGCGTGTCTCTGTGAAGACGTCCTGTTGGACTGATGAAGATGAGGAGGAGGAGGAGGAGGAGGAGGAGCTGTAGCGTGTCTCTGTGAAGACGTCCTGTTGGACTGATGAAGATGAGGAGGAGGAGGAGGAGGAGGAGGAGGAGGAGCTGTAGCGTGTCTCTGTGAAGACGTCCTGTTGGACTGATGAAGATGAGGAGGAGGAAGAGGAGGAGGAGGAGGAGCTGTAGCGTGTCTCTGTGAAGATGTCCTGTTGGACTGATGAAGATGAGGAGGAGGAGGAGAAGGAGGAGGAGGAGGAGGAGGAGGAGAAGGAGGAGGAGGAGGAGCTGTAGCGTGTCTCTGTGAAGACGTCCTGTTGGACTGATGAAGATGAGGAGGAGGAGGAGGAGGAGGAGGAGGAGCTGTAGCGTGTCTCTGTGAAGACGTCCTGTTGGACTGATGAAGATGAGGAGGAGGAGAAGATGGAGGAGGAGGAGGAGGTAGGAGGAGAAGGAGGAGGAGGAGGAGCTGTAGCGTGTCTCTGTGAAGACGTCCTGTTGGACTGATGAAGATGAGGAGGAGGAGGAGGAGGAGGAGGAGGAGCTGTAGCGTGTCTTTGTGAAGACGTCCTGTTGGACTGATGAAGATGAGGAGGAGGAGGAGGAGGAGGAGGAGGAGGAGAAGGAGGAGGAGGAGGAGCTGTAGCGTGTCTCTGTGAAGACGTCCTGTTGGACTGATGAAGATGAGGAGGAGGAGGAGGAGGAGGAGGAGGAGCTGTAGCGTGTCTCTGTGAAGACGTCCTGTTGGACTGATGAAGATGAGGAGGAGGAGGAGAAGGAGGAGGAGGAGGAGGAGAGGAGGAGGAGGAGGAGGAGAAGGAGGAGGAGGAGGAGCTGTAGCGTGTCTCTGTGAAGACGTCCTGTTGGACTGATGAAGATGAGGAGGAGGAGGAGAAGGAGGAGGAGGAGGAGGAGGAGGAGGAGGAGGAGGAGGAGGAGAAGGAGGAGGAGGAGGAGCTGTAGCGTGTCTCTGTGAAGATGTCCTGTTGGACTGATGAAGATGAGGAGGAGGAGGAGAAGGAGGAGGAGGAGGAGAAGGAGGAGGAGGAGGAGCTGTAGCGTGTCTCTGTGAAGATGTCCTGTTGGACTGATGAAGATGAGGATGGAGGAGGAGGAGGAGGAGCTGTAGCGTGTCTCTGTGAAGACGTCCTGTTGGACTGATGAAGATGAGGAGGAGGAGGAGAAGGAGGAGGAGGAGGAGGAGGAGGAGGAGGAGGAGGAGCTGTAGCGTGTCTCTGTGAAGACGTCCTGTTGGACTGATGAAGATGAGGAGGAGGAGGAGGAGCTGTAGCGTGTCTCTGTGAAGACATCCTGTTGGACTGATGAAGATGAGGAGGAGGAGAAGAAGGAGGAGGAGGAGGAGGAGGAGGAGAAGGAGGAGGAGGAGGAGCTGTAGCGTGTCTCTGTGAAGACGTCCTGTTGGACTGATGAAGATGAGGAGGAGGAGGAGGAGGAGGAGGAGGAGGAGGAGCTGTAGCGTGTCTCTGTGAAGACGTCCTGTTGGACTGATGAAGATGAGGAGCAGCTGATGGTGAAGAACCTGCAGAGTGGGATCTGGTGGAAGTAGAGAACATGGAGTCTTCAGCACTTTATTGGTTCTCATGTGATTTCCGAGCCCCAGCTTGAGACTGAGCACGTTCTTGAACCTCTGGACACCTTCTGGTCGTCCTCACTGTCGATGAGAAGGTCCAACACTCTTCATCTCCCAGAATGCCTAGAGAGAGCTGAGGCCCCTGACCCTGGATCAGAGGCTTCTCGATGGACTAAAGATCAGAGCAGTTACATCACATTGCAGCAGCCAATCAGAAAAATCCAAAAACATAAACCATGTTGACGACTCGCTCATCCCTCCACCTGTTCACGGCAGATTAGTCGCAGTGTTAGCCAGCTCGACCAATCACAGATAATCCTCTTAGACACCAGGAAGCAGGAGCCTGTCGCTCGTCACCACTCACGTCACAGCAGGTTTACAAAGTGTTTATGTGATTATCATCACGTGGGAAGTTCTGACAAATATCCAGATCTAAAGAGTTTCTACTTCTTTGATCTGAACCATGGACTGTGAATACAAATGGAAATAGACGTCAGGAACATTCAGGAGTTTCTGTCTTATTCAAACAGCTGATGTTCATTTAGTGAATGATGATCATTGAGAGTCAAACAGACCATGAAGCACCGTCCTTTATGAGCCAAGGAACCAGTCGAACACAGCAGGAGACGTCCTCCACTGAAGAAAGTATGAACAGTATGAACACGTGTGACAGGAAGCTGATGTGTGACGAGTTCCTGCATGAACCTGATCAGAAACATGAACAAACATCAAAGAGATAAGAACGACCTGAATGATAGAAACATTTTTGACAAACTTTCATTTAACGTCCACTTTGATTTTTTCAAGTTGTGTCCATGTCCCATCTGCTAACATGGAGCAGGTTAATGATCTATACTGCAGCCAGACACCAGGGGGCGATAGAGACAATTTTGACTTGACTTTAGGGAGCCGTCATGTCGTCCATCTTTATTTACAGTCTCTGGCTGAACTGTCAAATCTTTTACAAATGTTCCTGGTTCCCAGATGTTCCCTGACAACATCTTGTCGTATTGTGTTTGTGTGTGTGTGTGTGTGTGTGTGTGTGTGTGTGTGTGTGTGTGTGTGTGTGTGTTTTAGGTTGTGTAGTCTGACTCTGAAGAAGCTCCTGGTTCTGAGGGAGTTGGACCGAGATCTCAGCTCCGTCGTCATCGCTGTGAAGATCCAGGTCAGAGGAACGTTTCACACCTGAACTCAGATGTTTAACTGTTGTGAACCACGTTGATTCAAACACGTGTTCAACCTGAACCTCAGGGCTCCAGAAGAACTCTGAGGTCCAACGAGTATCTTCTCCCTCCAGAGGGCGTCATGGCAACCGACCTGGAGCTCACCTTCTCACTGCAGGTTCATATACAACCTCACAGACTGAAACGTTATACACTCAGATCATCTGTCCATCACAAAGACTCTATATAAAGAGGATCAGTGACTGTATATAAAGATGATCAGTGACTCTATATAAAGATGATCAGTGACTGTATATAAAGATGATCAGTGACTGTATATAAAGATGATCAGTGACTGTATATAAAGATGATCAGTGACTGTATATAAAGATGATCAGTGACTCTATATAAAGATGATCAGTGACTGTATATAAAGAGGATCAGTGACTGTATATAAAGATGATCAGTGACTGTATATAAAGAGGATCAGTGACTGTATATAAACAGGATCAGTGACTCTATATAAAGATGATCAGTGACTGTATATACAGATGATCAGTGACTGTATATAAAGATGATCAGTAACTGTATATAAAGATTATTAGTGACTGTATATAAAGGGGATCAGTGACTGTATATAAAGGGGATCAGTGACTCTATATAAAGAGGATCAGTGACTGTATATAAAGATGATCAGTGACTGTATATAAAGAAGATCAGTGACTGTATATAAAGAGGATCAGTGACTGTATATAAACAGGATCAGTGACTCTATATAAAGATGATCAGTGACTGTATATAAAGAGGAGCAGTGACTGTATATAAAGAGGATCAGTGACTGTATATAAAGAGGATCAGTGACTGTATATAAAGGGGATCAGTGACTGTATATAAAGATGATCAGTGACTGTATATAAAGAGGATCAGTGACTGTATATAAAGAGGATCAGTGACTGTATATAAAGATGATCAGTGACTGTATATAAAGAGGATCAGTGACTGTATATAAAGAGGATCAGTGACTCTATATAAAGATGATCAGTGACTGTATATAAAGAGGATCAGTGACTGTATATAAAGACGATCAGTGACTGTATATAAAGAGAATCAGTGACTGTATATAAAGAGGATCAGTGACTGTATATAAAGATGATCAGTGACTGTATATAAAGAGGATCAGTGACTGTATATAAAGATGATCAGTGACTGTATATAAAGAGGATCAGTGACTGTATATAAAGAGGATCAGTGACTGTATATAAAGAGGATCAGTGACTGTATATAAAGATGATCAGTGACTGTATATAAAGAGGATCAGTGACTGTATATAAAGAGGATCAGTGACTGTATATAAAGAGGATCAGTGACTGTATATAAAGAGGATCAGTGACTGTATATAAAGACGATCAGTGACTGTATATAAAGAGGATCAGTGACTGTATATAAAGAGGATCAGTGACTGTATATAAAGATGATCAGTGACTGTATATAAAGAGGATCAGTGACTGTATATAAAGAGGATCAGTGACTGTATATAAAGATTATCAGTGACTGTATATAAAGAGGATCAGTGACTGTATATAAAGATTATCAGTGACTGTATATAAAGAGGAGCAGTGACTGTATATAAAGAGGATCAGTGACTGTATATAAAGAGGATCAGTGACTGTATATAAAGATGATCAGTGACTGTATATAAAGAGGAGCAGTGACTGTATATAAAGAGGATCAGTGACTGTATATAAAGAGGATCAGTGACTGTATATAAACTCTGTTTTTCAGTATCCTCACTTCCTGAAGCGAGGTGCTAATCGTCTCCATGTGATGCTTCAGAGGAAGAAAAGATACAAGAACCGAAACATCCGGGGCTTCAGAACTCTGGCAGTGGGAGTCATCAACATGGACGAGGTAAGACCATGGGACGGACCACCAGGGGACATGCGACCAGGGGACGGACCACCAGGGGACATGCGACCAGGGGACGGACCACCAGGGGACGGACCACCAGGGGACGGACCACCAGGGGATGTACCACCAGGGGACATACGACCAGGGGACGGACCACCAGGGGACATACGACCAGGGGACGGACCACCAGGGGACGGACCACCAGGGGACATACGACCAGGGGACAGACGACCAGGGGACATACGACCAGGGGACGGACCACCAGGGGACGGACCACCAGGGGACATACGACCAGGGGACAGACGACCAGGGGACATACGACCAGGGGACTGACGACCAGGGGACGGACCACCAGGGGACGGACCACCAAGGGACGTGCCACCAGGGGATGGACCACCAGGGGACGTGCCACCAGGGGACGGATCACCAGGGGACGGACCACCAGGGGACGGACCACCACACTATTGGATTGTAACTGTGTCTGTGTGTGTCTGTGTGTCTGTGTGTGTCTGTGTGTGTCCCAGGTGATGCAGCATCCGACTGAAAGGACCCACATCCTCGGTCTCCATAGCAACCTGAAGAACGTCTCCGTGCGGTGGGCGGAGTTGAGCGTCCTCTCTGTCTCCAGCCAGCCAATCGAACTGGAGGAGACAAGTGGTCACCATGGCAACATCACCAAGGCCCTGGGTAGGATAACCTTCTCATAATGCCCTGGCTCCTGATTGGTCCTCCTCCTCTTCCTCGTCTCAGATCATAGAGATGAACACAGAACGTTTACTTTTCTGTTCCTGAGCTTCGACTTCAGGGTCAAATAATCTGTTTCAGTGAAAGTGTCTGTGGTTCTGTTCTCACCACGACAGAGAAGTGTGTGTTCACAGGTTGTCGTGTGTGTTCACAGGTTGTTGTGTGTGTTCACAGGTTGTCGTGTGTGTTCACAGGTTGTTGTGTGTGTTCACAGGTTGTCGTGTGTGTTCACAGGTTGTCGTGTGTGTTCACAGGTTGTCGTGTGTGTTCACAGGTTGTCGTGTGTGTTCACAGGTTGTCGTGTGTGTTCACAGGTTGTCGTGTGTGTTCACAGGTTGTCGTGTGTGTTCACAGGTTGTCGTGTGTGTTCACAGGTTGTCGTGTGTGTTCACAGGTTGTCGTGTGTGTTCACAGGTTGTCGTGTGTGTTCACAGGTTGTCGTGTGTGTTCACAGGTTGTCGTGTGTGTTCACAGATCACTACTGGGAGGATGATGATGACAGCTTCTCCTCTGAACAGGAAGGAAGTGATGATGCAGTCCCGCCTCAGGTGATTGACAGCTCGTCATCTTCAGGAACTCAAACCCTGTTCGATCTTTTCATTCGTTGACTTGTTGTTTTCATTTCAGTGTTTCAGTTTTAAACTTGTTGATTCAGTTTAATATTTGATCCAAAAAATTTGTTTTTAATATTTGTATTATTTGAGTTATTTGACAAAGTTGAGACTTAGATTTAAAATGTTTCTCGGAGACAGTGGAACATTGACTTGGTGTTAGAGAAGGATCCACCCACTGGATCCTGGGATGCTCAGGAATACACAAATGTTATGAAGGAGACTTTGAAATGAGAGGACGTGGGTCCGTCAACC
>JBAMIH010000349.1:0-2500 GCA_038501795.1 Pseudopleuronectes americanus | reverse complement strand
GTTTTAATGGAGTTTATTTTATCATCAACAGTAAAACCAAAGTCATTTTGGCATTTTAACGTTAAATTATTGCACGATTTTACTTTTTGTGAAAATTTTTAACTGTTTTGGGCTTTTTGGGGAAAAAAGAAACACGAGTTCTCCTCCCTCACACAGTGGTGGGAAGTGGGAAAAGCTCAAATAAGGGTGTTCAGTCAGCTATACTCAGCCAATTCAACAGGCAAAATAAAAAGAGCCATTAAGACACTAGAAGAGGAGGTCAAAAACCTGGAGGCTGACACACAGAACAACGGGCAGAAGGCAGAACGGCTCAAAACCAAGAGGCAAGACTTAAACTCCTTTTTGCATGAGAGAGCCAAAGGAGCCTTGGTCAGGGCCCGTTTCACCAAACTACATGACATGGACGCTCCGACCACCTTCTTTTTTAACTTAGAGAGGTCGGTGGCTCGGAGGAAAGTGATGGTGTCTCTGCGGCTCCCGGACGGAGAAGTGACCAGAGAACCGGCCAGATGAGAAAACACGCCGTGGCATTCTACTCGGAGCTGTTCAGGGCAGAACCATGTGACGCCGACGCCACTGCAGAGCTGCTTCAAGGACTTCCTCAGCTGACTCCAGAAGAACAGGACACACTAAACGCTGACATAACCCTAGAGGAGCTGACTACGGCCGTGGCGCAGATGGCGTCCGGAAAGGCCCCTGGAGTTGATGGACTACCTGCTGAGTTTTTAAAACATTTCTGGGGTATTTTGGGACCTGACATTTTATGCATTTTTAAAGAGTGTTTTAAGAAAGGGACACTTCCTACATCCTGTAGACGGGCAGTTCTCTCTCTGCTGCCTAAGAAGGGAGATCTTAGCCTTTTAAAGAACTGGAGGCCAGTCGCCCTTTTATGCACAGACTACAAAATACTCTCCAAGGTTTTATCCAACAGGCTGAAGAAATACATCGAACAGCTGATAAACCCGAATCAATGTTACTGTGTGCCTGACAGATCCATGCTGGACAATCTGTTTTTAATAAGAGATGTGTGTGATGTGTGTAAATTAGATAATGTTAAGGTGGGTATTTTATCAATTGATCAGGAGAAGGCTTTTGACCGTGTGGATCACAAGTTTTTATTTTCAACTTTGCAGGCTTTTGGTGTGCGGGGGGGCTTCCTTTCCTGGATCAAACTCCTGTACAGTGAGGCCAGTTGCGTGGTGAAGGTGGGGGGAGGGCTGAGCTGTCCTGTTCCCGTCACTAGAGGCATCAGGCAGGGCTGCCCCATCTCAGGACTTTTATACAGCATCGCCATAGAGCCACTTCTGTGCAGGTTGAGGAGCAGGCTGAGGGGTCTCTCTCTGCCGGGGCTGGCGCACAACCCTCCTGTGATCGTCTCGGCGTATGCCGATGACGTAAATGTTTTTATCAATGACCAGCAGGATGTCCAGCAACTACAGGAAAGTCTGGTCTGCTATGGCAGAGCCTCATCAGCCAGAGTCAACTGGGAGAAAAGTGAGGGTTTTTTAATGGGGCAGTGGATCCCGGGGACTGAGCCTGATCTTCCTTCAAATCTCCATTGGGGAAAGAATGGTTTAAAGATTCTGGGGGTCCATCTAGGAAGTGAGGGCTTCCAAAAGCAGAACTGGGAGGGGGTGCTGGAAAAGGTGGAAGCAAAGTTGTCTAAATGGAAATGGTTGCTACCTTATCTGTCCTACAGGGGGAGAGTTCTGATAGTGAATAACTTGGTCGCCTCGTCTCTTTGGCACAGACTTATTGTGTTGGTGCCACCTCCAGGTCTGCTCAAGGATGTGCAGCGTCGCCTTGTGGATTTCTTCTGGTCTGGACAGCACTGGCTGAAGGCAGCGGCCCTGTATCTCCCTGTGGCAGAGGGAGGTCAGGGTCTCATCGACATTATATCCAGAACTGCGGCCTTCAGACTACAGACGGTGCAGAAGTTACTTTACGGCTCTGGTCTCTGCTGGTTGGCTCCTGCTCGTCTGCTGCTCAGGCAAGCTGGCCGACTAGGGCTGGACAAACATTTATTTATGTTATCAACAACTGAAGCTGACCTGACCGGGCTGACTCCTTTCTACAGCTCGGTGGTGAACGCCTGGCAGACGCTGGAGGTCAAGCGGACTCCTGACCCCAGACCGGGGATATGGTTGTTTGAGGAGCCGCTGTTCTATAACAATTTCCTGAAAACTGACACTTTTTCCTCTCCAACACTAAGGAATAAGTTTATTGAGGCAGGCATCGTCAAACTGGGCCACCTCACCAAGGCATCCATGGAAACTCTCTGCGACGTCACCAACATCAGGTCCTCCAGAGTGCTGGAGAGGATTGTGGAGGAAGTGATGCAGTCCCTGTCTGTGCCACTGAGAGCGTTTGCTGAAAACCGTACTCTAGCTGACCAATGGGATGATGACTGTGAGTACTTGTTTCCCTCTCTGATCGTCAGCCCTGCTGCTGACGGGTGGCGAGAGGAGAGTGGACTGCTTCTTTCCTTCAAAACACCGAT
>JBAMIH010000348.1:0-20544 GCA_038501795.1 Pseudopleuronectes americanus | reverse complement strand
TTTTAACTGTTGGTTTCAGAAAAAGGGATCTACATTTAACTATGTTTTTCATTACAGAAAACTAAAAAAATGTATATATTCTTTTTTATATTTGAGGTATTTTAACTTTATTGCAGAAGCTAAAAGTAAACACAAAGGTAACATTCAAAACTACGTCTTTATGAGATGGATTTGAAAAATAACTCATATTATTAAGTACATCTGATCTAAAGTATATTTTAATAAAAAATTAAAAATAAAAGTAATTTTCGTTTTAACTTGCGTTAAGACCCGACTTGCTAGGGAAGAAGAGGCATACAACCTTATGATAATGGTTAATAAAATTGTTTGATGTATTTTAAAAGTATGATTGCAGTGACAACACAGATACGTAAATTATTCTGAAAACAGGCAGAAGGGTGCTAGTTCAAATAAATGAAACAAAGATAACAAAAAGAGGACTCTCATCAAGAGCTGCAGAAGCTGTTTAAATCACGGCCGTCCCCCGCTGCTCTGCTGGAGGCTTCTATTCTGGTTGGTCTGCCATGAACCGTCCCGCTCGATCTGCGGATATATAAGGGAGTGTTCGAGCTTTTCACCACAGTTTCTCTTGACGTGTCTCAGGAAACAAACTACATCCATAATGTCAGGCAGAGGCAAAACCGGCGGAAAGGCCAGAGCCAAGGCAAAGACTCGCTCCTCTCGCGCTGGGCTCCAGTTCCCCGTCGGTCGTGTTCACAGGCTGCTGCGTAAAGGCAACTACGCACACCGCGTTGGTGCCGGCGCCCCCGTCTACCTGGCCGCTGTGCTGGAGTACCTGACCGCTGAGATCCTGGAGCTGGCTGGAAACGCCGCCCGCGACAACAAGAAGAGCCGCATCATCCCCCGCCACCTGCAGCTGGCCGTCCGCAACGACGAGGAGCTCAACAAACTCCTGGGCGGAGTGACCATCGCTCAGGGCGGCGTGCTGCCCAACATCCAGGCTGTTCTGTTGCCCAAGAAGACCGAGAAGGCCCCCAAGTCCAAGTAAAGCAAAGCTGCTGGAAACCAGCGACACAACGGCTCTTTTAAGAGCCACACACTCTCCTCTAAAGAGCTAAACTCCTCACACACCAACTTGTAAACTACACATTAGCCCTCAATATTGGTGTAGTTTTGATGTGTCAGATCTTCCTGTCAGTAAGTGAGGAAACCAGTGCTCATCTGGAATCTTAATATAAATAATTCGTACCTCAAATTTCAATATGCCTAATGTACATGGATCCACGGCATTAAAGGAACATGCCTGTATCTGTCAAGATGAACAGTATAAATGCACAAACAACATGTTAATATTTGTCAAATGAAAAAAAGTAAAGTGGCTAAAACAGATTAAAATGTATCCTTCAACTTCTTCACATTCTGCATGATGCAAGTCTGGGGGAAGAGGTAATGATAATTATTTATGACATTTATTACTAGCTTTTTTATTTACAGTGCTGTTTTCATAATTAATGACTCTGATGATAGTTTTGATTAAGCTGTACAGTAAGTTTTAATAAGTTCGGTGCTGTGTGTGTCCGGTCACATGTGTGATTATAGACGTGTTTCACATGAGACACGTTTTCATTCAAAACATTGACCAGGTCCTCTGTTGTATTAAAGTGACCCCAGTAAACCTGACAGTGATCCAGCATGCACAACACCAGGAGCATTGAAGTGGAGCAGCTAAATGGAACTCAGCCATCATTATTATTATTATTATTATTATTGTATACATTTCCTCCTGTGATTCTTCTGGTGTGACAGGGATGAGGCTGTCCTGAACAACAGTGCATGGAGCTCTGTCACCATCTGAATGGTTTGAATTCCTCAATAAACGTGTTGAGCACTGAAGTTTACTCTTGTTCCCCAGAGGAGCCTGACTCTGGATCAGTTCAACCAAGAGCTCCACTTGTTTGCTGAGCTTTTGACCACTTCTCAGGGTCTTCTTCAGTGAACTCAAATAGCTTTGGCCTCATCAGGTGAGCTAAGGTTGTAATGTTGGTCTTGAGTTAGTATATTTTAATTATACGCTGAAAAATTTACTTAGTGTTTAAATCATAACGCTGAGAAACACATCACCTGGAAAAACCCTCTACTCCCAGAAAGAACATGGAAGAGAGTTCTTCTGGTGGTGGACTTTACTCCGGTTCACATCATTTTGAGAGCATCTCCATCTCGTGGCTACCTGATGTTACTACAACACAGTATGGTTACATGATGGGAGACCGGAATTGTCATTTTTCTAATCAGCTGTCACTTATATATTTAGCAAGGAAAGACACGAGGTAACTACGATAAATATAACAACTAAGGCACACTCTTTAAAAAGTATGGTATATGAAGTGATGTCGATATCGCTGAAAATCATGTTACATGATGCATGTGTGTAAGTAGGAGTAGGCTACTCCTTCACAGAGTTTAAGGCGAAGCTACGTGCTAAGCTACGGGGCGCCGCGGCTAGCGGGAGTCGGCTAACTACAGCTAACAGATTATAAACTGCGGAGCCGAGAAAACAGGGAATGCCGCAGCACGTTTACCGTAATCTATTAATGTATAGGGGTTTGTTATAGTGATGTAGATACAGGGGGTGGCTCTTTTTTCACCTACGTGTGTTTCTACACAGACTTGAAGCGTAAAGCGGCTGCGCTCTGCTCCTCAACATCCATTCAGAGCAACAAACTGATGAGGCTCAGCACCTAAACAAACAGCTCTGTCCATGGTCCTGAAACAAACTTTTAAATTATACTCTGAAACTCAACTCAGTGTTCAACTGATCAAGATGATGCAGCTACAGAGTTCATTTTCAAAACTCAGAACAGAGAAGCACCTGCAATAAAACGGGAGAAGCTGAGCTACAGGAACAAAGCTTCTGACAGGACATGTAGGAGACTTCAACTGGTAGTGACGTTGATATGGTTCACATATCTGGAGAGCAGCTCCATCGGTTGGCTAACTGATGATACTAAAGTGTATATATACACACATACATGTATTTATAAATAACAGTATAATCATAAACTGTATAAATATTACCCGTTTTTAAATGTCACGTGTATATTTTCAAATTAAAGACCAAATGAGACTACGATTAATAAATAATTATACTATTTGATGTTTTGATATAACATAATTACGAAATCTTGACATTGTATGACATATACAAATATTAACATGTGTTGTTTGTGCACTTATACTGTTCATCTTGACAGATACAGGCATGTTCCTTTAAGGCCGTGGATCCATGTACATTAGGCATATTGAAATTTGAAGTACGTATTATTTATATATAATGACTTCTGCTTGTGTACTTTACAAGTTGGTGTGTGAGGAGTTTAGCTCTTTAGAGGAGAGTGTGTGGCTCTTAAAAGAGCCGTTGTGTCGCTGGTTTCCAGCAGCTTTGCTTTACTTGGACTTGGGGGCCTTCTCGGTCTTCTTGGGCAACAGAACAGCCTGGATGTTGGGCAGCACGCCGCCCTGAGCGATGGTCACTCCGCCCAGGAGTTTGTTGAGCTCCTCGTCGTTGCGGACGGCCAGCTGCAGGTGGCGGGGGATGATACGGCTCTTCTTGTTGTCGCGGGCGGCGTTTCCAGCCAGCTCCAGGATCTCAGCGGTCAGGTACTCCAGCACAGCGGCCAGGTAGACGGGGGCGCCGGCACCAACGCGGTGTGCGTAGTTGCCTTTACGCAGCAGCCTGTGAACACGACCGACGGGGAACTGGAGCCCAGCGCGAGAGGAGCGAGTCTTTGCCTTGGCTCTGGCCTTTCCGCCGGTTTTGCCTCTGCCTGACATTATGGATGTAGTTTGTTTCCTAAGACACGTCAAGAGAAACTGTGGTGAAAAGCTCGAACACTCCTTTATATATCCGCGGATCGAGCGGGACGGTTCATGGCAGACCAACCAGAATAGAAGCCTCCAGCAGAGCAGCGGGGGACGGCCGACCCCTTTTGTCGAACAAGCAGCGAGTATCCGAGGAGGAGCCTATCTGAAGCAGCGTCACCATTTCAGGGCTGGCTCCGCAGTTTAAAAGCAGAGTGTCTCTCCACCGCTTCACTCTTTCTCCCGATCGCAGAGAAAAGCAACAAAATGGCAAGAACCAAGCAGACCGCCCGTAAATCCACCGGAGGCAAAGCCCCCAGGAAGCAGCTGGCCACCAAGGCTGCTCGTAAGAGCGCCCCGGCCACCGGCGGCGTGAAGAAGCCTCACCGTTACAGGCCCGGTACCGTGGCTCTGAGAGAGATCCGTCGCTACCAGAAATCTACGGAGCTGCTGATCCGCAAGCTGCCCTTCCAGCGCCTGGTGAGAGAAATCGCTCAGGACTTCAAGACCGACCTGCGCTTCCAGAGCTCCGCTGTCATGGCTCTGCAGGAGGCCAGCGAGGCTTACCTGGTCGGCCTGTTTGAGGACACCAACCTGTGCGCCATCCACGCCAAGAGGGTTACCATCATGCCCAAGGACATCCAGCTGGCCCGCCGCATCCGCGGAGAGAGAGCTTAAACTGCTGCTGCTCCACTGACGATAACAACGGCTCTTTTAAGAGCCACTTCACTGCCCTCAAGACAAAAGTCCTTTGTTGCTCTGCTTGTTGAAGACGGTTAATACATAACACATGAAAGAATTGACTGCAAAGTAAATACCAATATTATTGAAGTATTAAATAAATTACTTTATGTAAAGTAAGTACAGTACATTCAAATACATTTTTTAACTGCAGTACAGCACAAGGACTATTTGCACAGGTTTAAACATTTAACAACAGCAAACAGTTGTTAGTATTTCATAATATTATATAAAATATATTTACAGTGAAACATATGTGTTACCTTAGTAGCTCTGCAAAGAATACACCATGGAAAGTATGCATAGTAAGACCTGGCCTGCTATTTATCCAATATTCATTAATATTGCTACTTTCACACCACCTCATTCTACAATTAGGACTTAATTTCATATCCATGTTGAAATAGTCAATTTGACTAAATATTCACTTCAAGCAACATTTGCACATTATTGCACTGTTTTATTTTCTCTTCAGCTACATATATATATATATAATTTCTTTTCTATTTTAAATTTAGATATTCTATATTTTTCTTTTGTATGCTATTACTATTTTATTTTTGTGTGGATGTAATTACTGAGCATTTCTAGAAGAGAGCCTGTGACTCAAACATTTCATTGCCAGCGACTGCTTAATGTTATTGTTGTACAGTTGATAAGATTCTTGACTTGAATCAATGGTCAAATTAATATTGTGGCAAATTTATCTTATTTAATACAACATGTCAACAGGTTGTATCATTTATTTTGCAGAATATCTTTATACTTTGCTGGAATTTGTAATGTCTCTACTGTCTGATTTAGACACATTTTTTCTACGGTTCATATCTATATATGAGATGAATTTAGTAAAACAGAATCCAGTAGAATGACTGTTTGAAATCAACAACACTTTCAAGCATACATGAAGTGCTTTTCAAACTGGTCAGTTTGAAAAGCACCTCCTCCTCATGACTAACCCTAACTGATAATGGATTTTAAAAATTATTTTTAAAATTGTAGAGATTATGCAGGATGTTACTCTTCATTTGTGTTAACAATGTTATACAATTAGTTCAAAGTGGGTGTTTGAATATTAATGGACATGTCATTAGAGTCAGGACAGTTTGTCTCCATAGAGAAAGTGTGTGGCTCTTATAAGAGCCGTTGGATGGTTGATGTCTCCGCAGAGTGGTTTACTTGGAGCTGGTGTACTTGGTCACGGCCTTGGTGCCCTCAGACACGGCGTGTTTAGCCAGCTCCCCGGGCAGCAGCAGGCGGACGGCGGTCTGAATCTCCCTGGAGGTGATGGTGGAGCGCTTGTTGTAGTGAGCCAGACGAGAGGCCTCACCGGCGATGCGCTCGAAGATGTCGCTCACGAAGGAGTTCATGATGCCCATGGCCTTGGAGGAGATCCCAGTGTCGGGGTGGACCTGCTTCAGCACCTTGTACACGTAGATGGCGTAGCTCTCCTTCCTGGACTTTCTCCTCTTCTTCCCGCCCTTACCGGGTGGGCCTTCGCCACCGCTTTCTTGGAGCCCTTCTTGGGCGCGGGCTTTGCTGGTTCAGGCATTGTCACGATGTTATTCGTTCAAATGAATACAGACGCTGTTGGCCAGGCTGCTTTTCAACACATCACATGTAAATCATTATGTGCAGCTCCCTCTCAGTCATTGGCTGAATGTGGAGCGCCAGTGTAACAGCACGTGGGAGTGTCTCCATGTTCATGAGTCCATTGTTCTGCTGCTGACAGAGGTTGAGCTGTTGAGCTCAACTGGAACATTTGGGGGGTTACACTAATCAGTCGTTTTCAGAGTATATGTCTTACAATGTCAAGATTTCAAAGTTATTTTATATCAAAAAATCAAATAATTGTTTTATCTTAGTCTCTTTTGGTCTTTAATTTCAAAATATATACGTGACTCCTAAAAACAGTTAATATTTATACACTTGATGATTATACTGTTATTTATATATATATACGTGTGGGTGTATATGTACCTGTATGTGTGTGTATATATATATATATATATATATATATATATTATATATATATACTATATTCTTCTCTGTTCTGAGTTTTGAAAATTAACTCTGTAGCTGCATTAACTTGATCAGTTGAACACTAAGTTAAGTTTCACTGGTTAATTAAAAAAACTAAATTGTTTAAATCTTGTTTCAGGACCATGGACAGAGCTGTTTGTTTAGGTGCTGAGCCTCATCAGTTTGTTGCTCTGAATGGATGTTGAGGAGCAGAGCGCAGCCGCTTTACGCTTCAAGTCTGTGTAGAAACGTTAGTTACGTATTGTAACTGTAGATTCTATTAGTATAGGCGCAGCCCTTTAAGGCTATCGCTAGCGGGCATAGGACTTGGCCAAAGCAGCAGGCACGCTGCTCACCCTGAGTGCCGCCGTCGCTACGGCGACGTCCCGCATTTCCGCCTCAATCAATCAATCAATCAAATTTTATTTGTATAGCCCATATTCACAAATTACATTCATCTCATAGGGCTTTAACAGGGTGTGGCATCCTCTGTCCTTAACCCTCAGCAAGAGTGAGGAAAAACTACTAAAAACCCTTTTAACAGGGTAAAAATAAGTAGAAACCTCAGAGAGAGCCACATGTGAGGGATCCCTCTCCCAGGACGGACAGAAGTGCAATAGATGCCACGTGTAAAAACATTCATCATTAAAGTCTTTAGCGGCATTGATGCAGTCCCGCTGCAATCACAGTCCATGGTCAGCAACCAGCAGAACCACGATCCAGCATCCAGACCAGAGGCCACTCCAGTCCTCAGTCACCGTCCACCGCCGCCCACCAGGACCCACCACGAGCCATCGCCGTGGCCCTGGTCCACCTCCTTTACCCAGTGCCAACGCGACACAGGGTCTGCCACCAGCACCACGATCAGCCCACACGACACAGAATCCGCCACACTGGGTCCACCACTGCGACCCCCGATGCGCGATCCACAAACAGCAATCCATGGTGCGGCCACAGAGGCCCTGGATCTGCGGGTGTTAAAGCAAAGGGACCCCGGGGAAGGGGTTAGGGATGGAGAAGAGGAAGGAGAAGCTGGAAAAAGAAGCTCCGTGTGTCATATGTCATTAAATAGAGCAAGTTACGTTCTGCCTCACTAATTAACTCTAACTATAAGCTTTATCAAAAAGAAAGGTTTTGAGCCTACTCTTAAACAAACAGATGGTGTCTGCCTCCCGAACTGAAATTGGTAGATTATTCCACAAGTGAGGGGCTTGATGGCTAAAAGCTCTGGCTCCTACTCTACTTTTAGAGACTTTAGGGACGACAAGTAAGCCTGAATTCTGGGAGCGGAGTGCTCTAGCGGGTTTATAAGGTACTAACAGCTCTTTAAGGTAAAAAGGCGCTATATTATTAAGGGCCTTGAAGGTGAGGAGGAGAATTTTAAATTCTATTCTAGATTTAACTGGAAGCCAGTGTAGCGAAGCTAATACTGGAGAAATGTGCTCTCTTTTCTTTGTTCTTGTCAGGACACGTGCTGCGGCATTTTGGACAAGCTGTAGAGTCTTTAACGACTTACTGCTGGAGCCTGATAATAATGAGTTACAATAGTCCAGTCTCGATGTAACGAAGGCGTGGACTAGTTTTTCTGCATCTTTTTGCGAAAGGACATGCCTGATTTTTGAGATATTACGCAAGTGGAAAAAGGCAGTCCGAGAAATTTGTTTTAAGTGACTATTAAAAGATAAATCAGGATCGAAGATCACTCCCAAGTTCCTGACTGTTTCGTTGGAAGCAAGGGCAATGTCGTCTAGCGCAGCTATATCATTAGATAATTTATCTCTAAGGTGTTTGGGGCCAAGTATTATAACCTCTGTTTTGTCTGAGTTTAATAAGAGAAAATTGCGGGTCATCCAGGTTTTTATGTCCTTGAGACATGCTCGAAGTTTAGTTAATTGATTACTTTGTTCAGGTTTTATTGACAAGTATAACTGGGTGTCATCCGCATAGCAGTGGAAATTTACCGAGTGTGTCCTGATAATGTTTCCTAGTGGAAGCATATATAATGAGAATAAAATTGGGCCGAGCACAGAGCCCTGTGGAACACCATGGTTAACTTTGGTGCGCACAGATGTCTCATCATTAATTTGCACGAATTGGGAGCGATCAGAAAAATAAGATTCAAACCAATTAAGGGCAGTTCCATTAATTTTAATTAACTGTTTGAGTCTTTGTAATAAAATTTGATGGTCAATTGTGTCGAATGCTGCACTGAGATCTAACAGAACGAGGACAGACACAAGTCCCTGATCTGAGGCTATTAAAAGGTCGTTAGTGACTTTTGCCAAGGCTGTTTCTGTGCTGTGATTGGCTCTAAACCCCGACTGAAAGTCTTCATATATATTATTTTCCTGGAGAAACTCACACAGCTGATTGGCTACCACTTTTTCTAAGATTTTAGACATGAAGGGGAGATTAGATATTGGTCTGTAATTGGCTAAAACCTCTGGGTCTAGGGTGGGTTTTTTGAGAAGGGGTTTGATTACTGCTATTTTAAAAGACTGTGGTACATAACCTGATGATAATGACAGATTGATTGTGTTAAGTAACGAACTATCAATTAGGGGCAGAATTTCTTTAAGTAATTTTGTAGGAATGGGATCTAAGATACAGGTTGTTGGTTTAGAACCTGAGATTATTTTGGTAAACTGATCACAAGTGATCAGAGAGAAGCTGTCTAAATAATGGTTAGGATTCTCAGCCATTTCTGAGATTTCTGTTATTGGGAGGGTATTAGTGCCAATTGAGGGCAGGAGATTGTTGATTTTATTTCTAATGGTTAGAATTTTATCATTAAAAAAGGTCATAAAGGTATTGCTATTTAGGGATGGAGGAATACTGGGTTCGGTGGAGGTGTGACTCTCTGTCAGCCTGGCTACAGTGCTGAAGAGAAACCTGGGGTTGTTTTTATTCTCTTCTATTAGTTTTGAATAGTAGGCGGCTCTTGCTTTGTGGAGAGCCTTTTTATATTCTTTAACACTATTCTTCCAGTCTATGAGGTTTTCAACATGGTTGCTGGAGCGCCACTTCCTTTCTAGTTTTCTTGATAATTGTTTTAACTCATTTGTCTGGGAATTATACCACGGAGCTAATTTACCATGTTTGACATTTTTCTTTTTTAGAGGCGCTATTGAATCTAATGTTAATCGTAATGAGTCTGCAGAGCTATCGACGAGTCGGTCGATCTCAATGGAGCTCGGGTTTTTAAAGAATTTGTTCTTTATATCTACGGATAATACGGGTTTAAATGTAATTGGAATTATTTCCTTAAATTTAGCTACAGCACTATCAGGTAGACATCTAGAAAATGAGTTTTTTATTGGTGGCATATATTCATTTATTGAAAAATGGAAGGTTATTAAATTATGGTCTGATAGAACTGGATTGTGCGGGAGGACTGTTAAATGTTCAATTCCGACACCGTACGATAATATAAGGTCAAGTGTGTGGTTACAACAATGAGTCGGTTGGTGCACACACTGACTGAAACCAATTGAGTCTAGTATTGAATTAAATGCTACGCTACGGTAATCTTTCTTATTGTCAACATGGATATTAAAGTCACCAACAATAATAATTTTATCGCTCTTTAGGACTAAGTTTGATAAAAACTCAGGGAATTCCGTTAAAAATTCAGTATAAGCCCTGGGAGGATGGTAAACTACAGCAAATATGATTGGCTGTTGGTGTTTCCTGGATTGGCGTGGAAGACTAAGAACCAGACATTCAAATGATTTGTAGCTTAGGTTAAGTTTAGGTTTTGGATTAATTGATAGACTGGAGTTAAAAATAGCAGCAACTCCACCTCCTCGCCCAAATTCTCTGGGAACCTGTGCATTTATATGACTGGGGGGAGTAGATTCATTTAGACTGACATATTCATCAGGATGCAGCCACGTCTCAGTGAGGGACAATACATCTAGGTTGTAGTCAGAGACTAGTTCATTAACTAAAAGAGCCTTAGTTGATAGTGATCTAATGTTTAAAAGACCACATTTAAAAGTCTTAGTTCCCTGTGTTGTTGCAGAGGTTGTTTTAATTTTTATTAGATTTTTGTGTGGAGTTCTCGCTCTGTTATTGTTTAATTTAAATAATTTAATCGGACGGTGGACAGACACAATCTCTATGGGGTTGTGTGACTGATCCAGAGGGAGCGCAGAGAAGTGTTTAGCACTGCAGCTCTGCTTCCTGGTCCCAACTATGGGTTGTCATGTTATAGACTTTGTAATATTCCTAGATAAGAGAGCTGCTCCATCCCAAGTGGGATGAACGCCGTCTCTCATAACAAGACCAGGTTTTCTCAAAAAAGTTAGCCAATTATCTACAAAGCCCACACCGTTTACAGGACACCACGTCAAGCCAGACACATCCACAGATGTGTCTGGCTTGATCGCTTCAGGAGAGGCTGCGGAAGGAGCTCCTGGGAGCTTCCATCAGCTCAGACAATAGATAACTATTAAAATATATATCATATGCACAAACTGGCTGAAGACTGTGGAAGCAAAGACCACATTTCTCGCTAGGAATGGTGTCAGAATGTATTTTTATGCCCAAACTAAGCTACAAAATTATATTTTTATCTGAAAAAACAAGGAATGTCCGCCATGTTTTCCTTTCTGTAGACGGGAACTCGGGAGTCACGTGACATGCGCACAAGCCAATGCAAAACAATGCTCAGAATTTTTTTTCTACCATTTCACACTTTGAGAGGCCAGATTGTGAGATGGTAACACTTTTCCAAGTGGACCAACGTTGCCACTGAACGTTTTCTGATGAGACTGGGTTGCCCCGTTCCACCTGACCAGCCCCCTCTTCCTCGCTCGGGCACGCAGACCGCACGGCAGACAAAAAAAACGCGGCGAGCGCCCTGTTCCTGGTCCAACCCGCCGGAGGAACCTCCCAGGAAGCACGGGAGGAGATCCTGACATTTTGGGGATTTGTGCGTTTTAAATATGGGAAATGTTCGAATAAAACAGTCTACTCCTGAGTCAGCTGGCTCTGTTGTCACTGTTTCACACACATCCACCACACCTTGTGAACTGCCCATTGAGCTTGCTCAGGAATGGCAGCAGGCAGATGTGAGTGCATCTGCACGCACAGCGACACAAAGACTTTTGGAGGATGGCCTGGCGTCAAGAAGGGCAGCAAATAAGCCACTCCTCTCCTGGAAAAACATCAGGGACAGACTGATATTCTGCCAAAGGTACAGGGATTGGACTGCTGAGGACTGGGGTAAAGTCATTTTCTCTGATGAATCCCCTTACCGCTTGTTTGGGGCATCTGGAAAAAAGCTTGTCTGGAGAATAAAAGGTTAGCGCTACCATCAGTCCTGTGTCTTGCCAACAGTAAAACATCCTGAGACCAATCATGTGTGGGGTTGCTCCTCAAACAAGGGAGTGGGCTCACTCACAATTTTGCCTAAGAGCACCGCCGTGAATAAAGAATGGTACCAAAACATCCTCTGAAAGCGACGTCTCCAATCCATCCAAGAACAGTTTGGTGACGAAAAATGCCTTTTTCCAGCATGCTGGTGCACCTTGCCATAAAGCAAAAGTGATAACTAAGTGGCTCGGGGAACAAAACATTAACATTTTGGGTCCATGGTCAGGAAACTCTCAAGAACTTAATCCCACCGAGAACTTGTGGTCAATCCTCAAGAGGCGGGTGGACAAACAAAAACCCACAAATTCTGACAAACTCAAAGCATAGATTATGCAAGAATGAGCTGCCATCAGTCAGGATGTGGCCCAGAAGTTAATTGACAGCATGCCAGGGTGAATTGCAGAGGTCTTGAAAAAGGAGGGTCAACACTGCAAATAATGACTCTTTGCCTGAACTCAATGTTACTGTCAATAAAATCTTTTGACACTTATGAAATGACTGTAATTATACTTCAGTATACTATAGTAACATCTTACAAAAAGATCTGAAAACACTGAAGCAACACACTATCTCAAAACCAGTACTTGTCATTCTCAAAACCTTTGGCCACAGCTGTAGGACCCTCCGATGTAGATAGCCACCCCTCTTAGTTAGAGGTGGATTGTACAGTGTTCTCCACTCAGGACTCTGAGTTTCCAGCCTCGCAGCAGTAGGCATCTTTCTTTTGGCTAAATGGTTCATCTTTACAGATTTACTTCTATTTCAAACACACACACACTTCACACTTCATTAGGGGCTACTTAATACTTTGTAAACTATTTTATACACCATTAGACACACATAATTATAAGAATAGGATAAGTATGATGAAAAGTAATATGTGTTATAGGCATTGCCTGATGTTGTCTTACATCATGGTCTAATCTTTACCATCTTTTTGGGCCAAGGAAAAACACCCACACTCTCTTGTTTCTCCTCAGATTGTATAAATATTTCAGCTTTGCAACCGGTACATTTGGTATAGGCAGAGGCGCGGATGCATAGAAATGGCCCAGCTGAGAAATCAAAGGAATCTTAGACATCATAGCAATCAATGACACTGTGACATTAAAGCCAACTGACAACAAAATAGAATTATGGACACTTTGATGGCACCAAAGGTATGGAGCCTTTAAAAGTTTTCCCCATATTGATTTTATTCATTTGAGGAGTTCCCATTTACTTCAATTGTACTGAATTCAGCTGTAATGCTATTTACCCCTGAAACTCCAAATGTGGTTAATGAACTCAAACAATTATGAGTGAGAAGAATTTTCATTCTTGGTCGAACTATCCTTTTAACTGTTGGTGACTATGTTTTTCATTCCAGAAAACTAAAAAAAATGTATATATTATTTGTTATATTTGAGATATTTTAACTTTATAGCACAAGCTAAAAGTACACACAAAGGTAACATTCAAAACTACGTCTTTATGAGTCGGAAAATCTGATACTTTTAAAGCAAACACCTGATTTTAAAAATAACTCCTATTATTAAGTACATCTGATCTAATGTCAGGATTACTCCCAGATTGGACTTTATTAGTCATGAACCAAAACAAAGCAAACAGACAGTCGAGGAAGTTGTAACCCTTGGTTACACTAGAATGCGTGTTAATGTGGACCAGGATACTCGTGGTTCTGCTGGTTGCATCGTGGTTCTGCTGGTTGCTGACCATGGACTGTAATTGCAGCGGGACTGCATCAATGCCGCTAAAGACTTTAATGATGAATGTTTTCTACACGTGGCATCTATTGCACTTCTGTCCGTCCTGGGAGAGGGATCCCTCACATGTGGCTCTCTCTGAGGTTTCTACTTATTTTTACCCTGTTAAAAGGGTTTTTTGTAGTTTTTCCTCACTCTTGCTGAGGGTTAAGGACAGAGGATGCCACACCCTGTTAAAGCCCTATGAGATGAATGTAATTTGTGAATATGGGCTATACAAATAAAATTTTATTGATTGATTGATTGACTCCTAGTTTCTAGGTAAGTAGGAGCCCTGGACTTGAGAATCAATAATGAGAATAACTAAACACAATTTCTTTAAATTAACTTGTATTTAAACACAACTGTAGTTCAAATTTGTTTGACAATAGAATACAGAACAAATTTCCAAAATAATAAACAGAAATAAATAAAATAAGAAAGTGTGCTGTTACGCCCCTGGTGGCTCGGAGTGGAACATAAAATAAATGCAACAGGTCTGGAGAAGTGAGGGTGCGGTCACACTGAAACCATGACACGATATAAGGCAAAATAAGGAATTTATTTAAACAAAGCAACACAGGGATCAACAAGGACTCTCAGTGGCACCAAAGAAAAGAACTGTCCGTGATTGTTTTTTACGGCTGTCTGCTCCTTCTCGTTTGTGGCCATGCTGTCCGTCTTTCGAGGTAAAAGAAAAAATCGAAATTTCCCCCAAACAGCAAAAGCTGTCAGGGGATTGTTGAAAATAATAAACTCTACTTTTCGAACAAACGAAAAACTTACAATACATTGACGTAGAAACTTATTTTACGTGTAGTGATTTAAAATGGTTCAGAGATGACAGTTAAATGTCAATTTGGTTCACAACATTTATCCAGAATAATCAGGACGGGAGGCTGAGATTTCAGAAATATACAATTTATTGAATAGATGCAAATGATTTAAAACAGACTGCTCAAACAGTAAAGTGACATGTTCAAAGGTTGAAAGGCTGGCCTGGACTTGATATAAATGACAGCCTAAAAAGAGAGAAATTAGAGGCTCCAGACCCAATGGTACAACGCTAAAATATCATGCATTAAAACAAAACATGGCATATGACATACGAACCGTGCTCTGTATGGCCTGTAAGTATACATGTGTTGTGTTCTGTTTTGTGTTGTTTTGTCTCCTCCTCCTGGTTGAGTGGTGATGCCTGCAGGGACCTGGAGAGGGGAGCTCTCGGTTAGGACGCGTCAGTGAAGTGCAGGCCGCAGAGGAGATTCCATTTAACCGCGAAGATACGTTGCCGAGTCATTAATACGTTTCAATAATATCTTCTAACACTGTGCGTGTATCATCAAATCACTGCAGTGAACGTGACTGTGTCATCAGGCGCACAGAGCGCACTGGAGATCACTTACAGGAAATGAAGAAACTTTCCAAATAATATCCCAGAGGAGGTGAGGATCCACAGATGTGAGGGAATCGGTCCGATGCTCTAAATAAATAAATACTACCGTGACAGTGGCAAGGGGTTCTGCGTGCATGCGAATGGAAGGATGAGGAAGAAGAGAGGGTTCAGCAATGTCTGATCAGCTGATATAGATTCTATTGAGCTGTGATCATTTTTTTACTTCAGGCTCCGTTCTTTCTCTCGTCTTCACTCTCACACATTGTGTTATCCGCAGCACCGGCAGAGTATCAGTATATTTTCTTAATTAGTGACATCACTGCTGTGCCATAAAGTCGCTCTTCACCTCCACCTCAATAACAAACACCTCGATATCAGTGTCAGAAAGTTTCGCTTCCTCTTCTTTTCACTTGATGCCGTGACTCCGTTGGGTAGACGTATCAAGAATATTACAACTTAACATACAGTACATTTCATTGAGTTTTAAGTAAATCAAGCCTTATAGTGTTTTATTTTTTGTATATTTATTTGTATATTATTTTTTATTTGGAAGTTTTATATGCATACAAATAGGATAGATCCCATTTGGAGTTTCAGGGGTAAAAAGCATTGAAGGGGAATCCAATACAATTTAAGTAAATGGGAACTCCTTCAAACGAATAAAATCAATTTGGGAAAAAACGTTTTAAACTACAAAGGAATTCATTAGTCAAGTAATTCTATTTTGTTGTCAGTTTGCTTTAATGTCACAGTGTCATTGATTGCTATGATGTCTAAGATTCCTTTGATTTCTCAGCTGGGCCATTTCTATGCCTCCGCGCCTATGCCTATACCAAATGTACCGGTTGCAAAGCTGAAATATTTATACAATCTGAGGAGAAACAAGAGAGTGTGGGTGTTTTGCCTTGGCCGAAAAAGAAGGTAAAGATTACACCATGATGCCCGTCTCACACCATGATGTAAGACACCATCAGGCAATGACTACAACACATATTACTTTTCTCATGCTTATCCTATTCGTATAATTATGTGTGCCTAATGGTGTATAAAATATTTTACAAAGTATTAAGTAGCCCCTAATGAAATGTGAAGTGTGTGTGTTTGAAATAGAAGTAAATCTGTAAAGATAAACCATTTAGCCAAAAAAATGACTCTTTCCACTCTCACCTGGACACTAGGTGTCCCTGTTCTTCCGTTCCCAGAGCTACAGGTGGGGTGGGCATCAGCGACAATCAGAGCACATCTTGGTCAGGTGTGCTCTGCCCTTTAAAAGGCTGGCCAGATTCGTCTCGCGCTACCTACGGGACGAGGTTGGCTCTCCCGGACGCCAGCACCCTTCTCTGTTTTGTTCTTGGAGACTTTGGTTTGTAGTTTGTTCCGTTAATAAATATTCTAATAGAGCCACAGTTCACCCATGTCGTCTCCCTCCTTGCCACAGTCTTGAGCCGGGCTGTGACAAATGGGGGCTCGTTCATTTCACACTTTTTCGCATTTGTGAAAGACTGAATAGGTGGAGAAGGCAATTTGTGTGAATGAGACCTGTGATCAGGTAATGTGTGAGCGTAGTGTGACGTCACACACCAAGTCAGCTGTGCGCCTCGTGTTTTTGTGAATGAGCTGTGTCGTTTGTTTGTGTGGGAGATGTTCCGGTAAGTGAACTTATTAGACCGCTGTTCGCCGGATCAGTTAATTCAATTGCTGATCATTTCAAAATGGATAATGGGGATAAACGTTTAAAGGAGATTGTCAGGAGGATCCTCGTGATAATCTGGTGGAAATTGGAATAATTGACACAACATTCAAAGCCGCTGTTTCTCCATAGTCTGGTGCTACTGCTCAGTCTGTCTCCGAGGCTGCGTTAACGTTTGAACAGCGTGAAAGGCTGCTATTGTTACAGCGGGTTGTGACTCATGGGGAAATTAAACGAATGGAGCTGGAAGTTCACCGACTGAGTTTATCTCATGTTGAGGGCCAGGTCCCTGTTTCTCCTGAGCTGTCACGCTCTTTCGATGTGACCAGTTGTCTGCGTCTCATTCCTCATTTTGGTGAACAGGATGTAGACACGTTCTTCTCTCTCTTTGAGCGCGTCGCCGACAGTAGAGACTGGACGGATTCTGAGTGAACATTATTGTTGCAGTGCGTGTTATCAGGTATTACGGCTCAGGAGGCGTACTCCGCGCTGAGTATTACTGATAGTAAGATCTACGAGATGGTTCAAGCTGCGGTGTTAAAAGCATACGAGCTGGTGCCTGATGCATATCTCCAGAGATTCAGATCATGGGAGAAATCAGGTAAACAGACCCACATGGAGTTCGCCAGAGAGCTAAATTCTCAATTCAATCATTGGTGTTATTCACTGAACGTGGACAGTTATGGCGATTTGTGTAATTTAATCGTTCTAGAGCAATTTAAAAATACAGTACCCTCTCAGATAGCGATGTATTTAAATGAGCGGAAAGTAAAAACCGGCACAGAGGCCGCTGCAAAGTACTTTGAAGTATCCTGAAATGATCTATTCCACAGTGAAAATGTCTGACTTTACTTTGAAAAATTTAAAACAGCTAGTTGTTGGAATTTGCTTTGAAAATTCTCCAAATATATTCACTAACAATCTTTGATATTCAGTATGTAGTCGTCAGTGAGGTCCTGAACACAGTCATATCAGTCTCTCTCTGAACTTATTGATGTGACGACCCCTTCCACCCTCACCTGGACACTAGGTGTCCCTGTCTTTCTTCCCCGAAACTGTAGACAGGTTGATGTCAACGAGATCATTGCACATCTCGCAGGTATGCTCTGCCCTTAAAAGGCTGGCCAGATTTCTCTCTCTCTCTCCCTCTCTCTCTCTCTCTCTCGGAGTGCATGTTGGGATTGAGTGTGGTGACGTGAGCTGGAGAAAGTTTGTTTCAAATTGTATGTTTTTCCACCTGTTTTTTTCTTTGCTATTTTTTCCTCGTACCTTGTAGTAGAGGTGTGTTTTGTTTGTGTGTGAGAGACAGTGTTAGGAGCAGCAGTTTAGTTGTTAGTTGTGTGTTTGTGTTTGTGCAGCATGGCTGCTTGCAGGTGGAGGCTCCGGCTCTCCTACAAGCTACACGCCGACACGGCCATCAAACTGTGTCCAGCTGTGGACTGTGCTCAGTGGGAGGAGGTCAGTCTGGCTGTAGGTGGTGTGGGGTGCGGGTATGACAGTGTGATAGTCTGCACTCACGTGCCATGAACAGTGCTGTGGTTGTCTGTTTGTAGTTTGCATTGAGCTAACATGCATATAGAGCAGTAGACTCGACTAGCTGTGAGAGAGAGTGGGTGATTGAGGGCTCCTTCACACCTGTGTTGTCCATGCTAACCGGTGCTTGAAAGAAGATCCTCATTTCTAATGTCCCCCGTTCCTGAAGATGAACTTTGGAGAAAGAACTGGCCAGACATGGACAATTAATGTACTAAAAAATGATCCCCATATTACAGTAGATCTCCACACCCTCAAACATGTTATGTCTTTTAGGAGGACACGTGTTTATGGTACTGAAGAAGAATGAGGAAGAGTTGACTGGTCTTTAGTTTTAAAATTGAGGAGTTCAACTACACAGTGCACGTCACATCAGGAACATGAAATGTTTTGGCTGTGGGAAAGCGAGGGACACGACATGATCCGTGAATCCGTGTGGCCCAGAAAGAGCCGGTGAGGGCTTCCTTCGGTCGCTGCCTCTGCACGCTCCTGCACCGGGCCCCTGGCCTGCCTCGGCCGTGTGGTGTTTCCTCTGCTCCTGCACCGGGGGCCCCCGATGCCTCGCGTGGCCGGTGGTGGTTCCTCTGCTCCTGCACGCGGCCCCCGCCTGCCTCGGCCAGGGTGTGGGTGGTTCCTCAGCTCCTGCACCGGGGCCCCCGCCTGCCTCGGCCGGTGGTGGTTCCTTGCTCTGCCCGGTGCCCGAGGCCCCCGCCTGCCTCGGCCGGTGGTGTGTGTTCCTCTGCTCCTGCACCGGGGCCCCGCCTGCCTCGGCCGGTGGTGGTTCCGATGCTCCTGCACCGGGGCCCCCGCCTGCCCTGGCCGGTGGTGGTTCCTCTGCTCCCGCACCGGCCCCCCGCCTGCTCGGCCGGTGTTGGTTCCTCTGCTCCTGCACCCGGGGGCCCCCGCCTGCTTGGCCAGTGGTGGTTCCGCGCTGCCTTGGGGGGGGCTGGGGCCTCTGTCCCGATAGAGCCGCGGATAGACACACCGGTTTCACGAGCAGTCGCAGCAGCACGTGCATCAGGAGTACAACTAGTGAGGGCCCAGGAGAACGCGTGTGAGAGACACTCACAAAGACACTAGAGGAGCAGAGGCAGAGCTCCCTGATGAGGAGTTTTGATGGAGGAAGATTTTTTAAAACTGTCAGCCAAAAGAAAAAAACCCAGAAAAACATGGAAAAATAGTGACCAAGCTAAAAAGTTTCAAAGATAACCCGCCGTGTTCTTCCTCTCAGTCTAGAGGCTATTATAACATGAAGCAGAGGAGATCATGTATGATGAGGAAGTGGGTGTTTACTCCTTCACCAGCATCACAGACTTTTTTACAGCAACGTAAGGGCGCAAAGAAAAGAAGATATGGTTAAAGTAGAGGATTTCTTCCCAATTTGGACCTTTTCCTCCACTCAGTGAGACTTTTCAATTTGAGGTGTGGCCAGCACCGACGTTCACAAATCAGGAATCATTCCGCCTGAGAAAATAATGACTAAAATCCGAGCCCAAATGGCACTTGATGTTAAAAACCCTGTCTGTGTCCTCTGTCTGTTTTGAACCTTTTACGTTTGGTCTAAAAGAAACTCTCATCTCAACATGTGTGATGAAAAACTGGGCTCTTCAAATATAAATGGTGCCAGAGAAGATACAAAGAGGCTGCTCTGTTTTCAGCCTCTCCAACAACCTGGTTCCCTCCAAGCTGTGGCACCGACTGGCACTGTCAGTGGTGACCCCCAGCACGTCTGCTTGGCCAGGATATTGGCTGTGCATGTGTGGACTTTCTTCTGGAACTGTCTGGCACTGGGTCCCACAGAGTGTGGGTTTTTCAAAGTTCCAGACTGTGTCCATAATAGAACTCCCTCCTGATTCGTGCGTCGTATGGCGACCTGGTCGGGAGACTCAGTATCGTACCTAAGAGCGCCTCCTCAAGACACTCACGTGGTTCACGACTCAGCTCTTTGTGATGCATCGAGTACCAGGCCTCAGACAAACTGTATCAAGTCCAAAGTCCACTTCACTGGTATCGCATTGAGCACCATGATGAAAATACATGTATTTATTATGAGTGCTGTGTAGAAAAGAAAACAGCTGGGTTGTTTGTTTTTTGTCATATTTTGGTTGAATATTGTTCTATTTTGATGTGTGTTGTTTTTATCTTTTTGTTCAAAGGTGTTGTAGAAAGTAGAAAGTTGTTTTGTTGTCTTGTTTGGCGGGAACTTCACTGAGAAAATA
>JBAMIH010000347.1:0-20809 GCA_038501795.1 Pseudopleuronectes americanus | reverse complement strand
AAATCAAACAGAAACTATCAGGCCTCTTAGCCATTGTTTTTATGGTATGGTTGAATATTTTTCAATCTTTTGTCGAACAACCAATCACCACACCATGGCATAATGTAATGCCTCTAAAGGCCCTCTTAGCTAGTCTTCCTTCAGCCACTTAATGAGGCAAACTAACTTCTTCACATTATCTGACAGTAAAGCTGACCGCTTCTTTTACACAATGTGTCCTGTGAGTGAAGCTGGTTTGGCGCATTCCCCTTGAACGCCCCTTGCCGAAAAACTTGAGGTTAAGGAGTTAACCCCCGTTCTCTGAAACATGAGTGAGGTATCTCACTATGGGACACGCCCTCCGCGCTGTCCCCCAGAAGCAATTTTACACTCCGCCAGTCGTGACTGGCAGGCGGTCGTGACGTCTGTCACTAGAGGAGGGACCTCCTACTCTATATAAGACCGGATGTCACGTCATCGCCTTCAGTCTAAAAAATAAGCACACCTCTTCCTCGCTCCGGGCAAGGAGGGTGATCTGGTGAGATACCTCACTCATGTTTCAGAGAACGGGGGTTAACTCCTTAACCTCAAGTTCTCTTTCAACATTCGTTTCGGTATCTCACTATGGGATATAGCGACTCCCGTATTGCCAGATTAAAGCTTATCTCCGAGACCAATAACTAACGAAAACAATCCGTCAGTCAGACAGGGACGTTTGGGACTGACCCCACGCTCAGAACTGTATGAGACCATGTAGGTACAGTAACATCCAGATTGTAAAATCTGGTGAAGGTATGAGGTGTTGCCCAGTTGGCCGCCTCACATATCTCCTCAACAGGCACGCCCTGGAACAGTGCCCATGACGCCGCCATCCCCCGAGTGGAATGAGCGCGCAGACCTATGGGGGGCTGTAATCCCCTGCAATGATAGGCTGTGGCAATTGCCTCCACGATCCAGCCTGACAAACGCTGCTTCGTAAGGGGCTTCCCCAAGTGTGACGTAGCCCAGGACACAAACAGCTGCTCGGATTTCCTGAAGCCAGATGTCCGGTCCACATACACGCGTAATGCGCGCACCGGGCAGAGCGCATTCAGCCGTCCTTGCTCCAGCGTGGAGAACGGTGGAGGATGGAACGCCGCCAGCTCGATAGGGCGATACGCTAATGCCGAGTTAAAGACCTTAGGCACAAACGCGGGATTTGGTTTGAGAAAAACCTTTAAATCCCCCCTAAAAAAAAGCATGCATGACGGATTCACTGACAGTGCATGAATGTCGCTTACGCGCTTTGCAGATGTCAGCGCAAGTAAGAGAGCCGTTTTAAACGAGAGCATTTTAAGCTCTACCTGCTGCAGAGGCTCGAAAGGTGCGCCAGATAGCGCTTCGAGCACCAGTGTTAAATCCCATGGTGGGCTTAAGCTCCTTGACACCGGCCGCTTCCGCCGTGCGCCCTTCATGAACTGGCAGACGAGAGGATGCTGTCCTGCCGTTCGGCCCCCAAAGCCTATGTGACATGCTGAAATAGCAGCCAAGTACACTTTGACCGTGGAGAAAGCCAGACCTTTGTCCAAAAGTTCCTGTAGGAATGTCAAAATGCCAGATGTAGGGCTCTGAACAGCCTCCACACCTGCTTTTGCGCACCAATCCTCAAACGCACGCCATTTGCCATCATATGCAATGCGTGTAGAAGGAGCCCTGGCGCTCTGAATGGTGTTAATGACACTCTGTGGGAGTCCAGCTGTGGTCAGATTCAGCCTCTCACGGGCCAAGCCCATAGAGCCATGCGCTCTGGATGGGGGTGAAAAATCTCCCTGTGAGCCTGTGACAGGAGATCCCTGCGTAGAGGGAGCGGCCACGGCTGAGCGCACAACAGCTGGTATATCTCCGCTAGCCAGTATTTTCCCTGCCAGCGGGGAGCTATAAGGATTAAGGCATGACCCCTCTCCCGCACTCTGGCCAGAGTAGGTGGGATCAGCTCTAACGGGGGGAACGCGTACAGTAGAACCTGTGGCCACTCGTGCGCTATTGCATCCCCTCCCATCGGGGCATTCTGGCCGGTCAGGGAGTAAAACATCGGACACTGTGCGTTTTCTTCTGACGCGAAGAGATCTACCTGAGCCAGGCCGAATTTTCTCCATAACTGCGTTACCACCTCGTCGTGGAGTTTCCAATCCTTGTAGCGAGGGCTGCGTCTGGAGAGCAAATCCGCTCCCCAGTTCCGTGTGCCCGGCACATGTGTTGCCCTGAGGGATAACAGGTGAGAACTGCTCCACACTATCAGTCTGTGTGCCAATGTGTGAAGATGACGCGAGCGCAGCCCCCCCCTGTCTGTTGATATATGCCACCACAGTGGTATTGTCCGTCCTGACCAGAACATGTTGCCCTCTGAGAAGGGACAGAAAATGTTTCAGTGCCAAAAATACAGCCAACAGTTCCAGACAGTTTATGTGAGCGGACTGCATTAGTAAACTCCAAGTTCCGCTCACTGTCCTCCCCTCGTGCGTGGCCCCCCAGCCCGCAAGTGAGGCATCTGTTGTAATCACCCTCCGTGCCATGACCGTTCCCATGGCAACGCCATCGGTCAGAAAACCCGTGCACTTCCACGGGCGCAGGGCGTGGACGCAGGCCATGGATACTAATACCTGGCGATGGCGGTGGTGTGTTGGGTTCAGTTTGAGCGACGCTACCCAGCGCTGAACTGGTCTCATGTGTAAACGACCTAGCGAAATGACCACCAGAACCGAGGCCATCAGCCCTAAAAGTCTGAGGCACGACCTGAATTTTAGCAACGCCCCCCTGCGAAAAAGTGCCAGACAAGCTTGGAAAACTTTTATCCTTTCCGCGACAGACGCGCTCTGAACGTGACTGAATCGAGGGACAGTCCTATGAATGTGATTCTCTGAGTTGGATTCAGAACACTCTTTTCCCAATTTATCGCAAAACCCAGGGCCGCCAGATGCGATACGAGCTGACTGGTGTGGGCCTGAGTTTGCTGGGGCGACTGTGCCGCTATGAGCCAGTCGTCTATGTACATCGCTATACGTATACCCCCCTCCCTCAGGGGCGCCACCGCTGCCTCGTGCATTTCACAAACACCCGTGGGCTTAATGAAAGACCGAACGGGAGCACTCGGTATTCGTATGTTATGCCCTGGAAGGCAAACCTGAGATATTTCCTGTGAGGAGGGTAAATAGGGATGTGAAAATATGCGTCTTTTAGGTCTATGGCCGTGAACCAGTCGCCTGGACGCACAAAACGGATCAGCGCTGAGTGTGTCAGCATCCTGAATTTGTACCGTCTCATGTGTGTGTTTAGCGCCCGCAGGTCTACTATCGGGCGTACACTTCCATCCTTCTTCGGGGTCAGAAAGTACCTTGAATAGAAGCCACTCTGGCTCTGTTCTCGTGGAACCACCTGAACAGCCCCTTTGTTCAGCAGAGCAGTGATTTCGTTCTGCAAGATGTGCGCATGTTCCCCCTGCGCCTGTGACTGCAAAATCCCGTTGAAACGGGGAGGAGTGGACGCAAACTGAAGCCTGTAGCCCCTGGTCACAGTCTTCATTACCCACTCCGATACCCCACATGTTCGCCACTGTCGGGTTTGGGCCGCCAGCGGCCCCAGTGCCTGAGCGGCGGAGGTTGACACGAGTCGTGTGTTCCCAGCGCCCACATTGCCCTTTGCAGCAGGCTGGCTGGGTCGCTGTGCCACAGGTGGAGCCATACCGCCCCCTTGTGGTGTTATGCGAGCCCGCACCCCCCTGTATCGTTCTTCTATCATACTGATAGTTTTTGTCTTTACTGTCTTTTTTATGAACAAGTGAGGCCGCGCCCTCGGCATTCGGCCTGGGCGCGCACCACATATGACATTTATTGAACATTTTACAGAGGGGAAAGGAATGTTGTGTTTGTTTGGGCAAGGATTTGTGTTTGCGCACAGTGTGATTTTGGAAACACTCGGCTGCGGCTCCACAGAGCTCGCTGCAGCGCCGATCTTTCCTTTCTTTGATAATACGTGAACTATGAGTGCCGACATGGCCTCTGCACGCCTTTTGTGGGTTCTGGGACACGCTCCCCGGGGCAGAACCCGTTCCGCCGGGAGGGAAGCAGGCGTCTGGCTGGACCTGTCCCCCCCGACTAGCGGAGGTACGCTAGGTAACGCGCCTCTTCTTCTTGGCCCCCAGAGTGGCAGGGTGGGCAGCTGGATCTCCCGCTGTCACGCTGGGAGTGAAAGGTTTCCTCGCCCAGGCGCCCTTGAGCTCCGGTGTTTTGTTCTGGCCCCGACCGCCCGCCTGAGGGTGCGTCAGACGTTTCGGGAATTGGGAACCTGGCCGTGCCACTGCTTGGGTGAACACTTGCCGGTGTACGGCTGGGGAAGCGGACGGCGCCCTCCTGGGGAGGCACAGTTGGAGCGCTTCCCCCTCTCTCTTTTTCTCCTCCCAGCGTTTTTGCATTGTAGCTAACGCCGGGCCGAATAAGCCTTTTGGGTCCACGGGAACATCGAGGAGCTGGGCTTTTTCTTTTTGGGAGAGGCTCGATAAATTCAACCACCGAGCTCTTTCCTGGGTGACCATCACGGCCATGGCTCTTCCAGACGCCTGGACAGCGCATCTGTGCAGACGCAGGCAGAGGTCCGTAACCACGCACAGCTCGTCCCACACTGCCGTGGAAGGTGACGTCACCATGTCATCCTCCAACTCCGCCTGGTAGGCGAGCAACAGCGAAGAAGCATTAAGGGCTTTCACTGATGTGGCCACCGCCTTGTAGCTCTTCTCCGTCAGCGACGACTGGAAACAATCTGCTTTGGAGGGCAGGGTGGGGCCCGCTGAGGTCATGGTGGACCTCCGTGACGGGTGGAGGTGAGTCGCCAGTAACGGTTCGACCGGGGGCAGGTGGGAGAAACCTTTCCCTTCCATGTCAGCCCAATCCAACATCGCCCCTCCCTGGACGGGGTTCTTGGCGGAGAGTGGATTACTCCAGGACCGTGTCGCCTCCTCCAGGCACTCGGGAAATACCGGCAGAAACTGCTTGGTGGCAGCTTTTGCCCTGGGCAGCCTTTTTCCCTCATAGCGGGACATGGTGGTCTCGGTGAGGGCTTCAGGCCAGGTGATCCCCAATTTCGCCGCCGCTTTTCTACATGCCTCGTGCAGGTCCATGCTGGAAGCCGGTGGGCCGCATGAACCATCCTCGGACGCCAGCCCCGGGGCTGGTGGGGCAAACACGGACTCCACGTCCACCTCATCGTCCTCGGAGCCGAGGCTGATAGACTGCAGTGAGTCGGAGTCACCTCCGATTGCTCCGCCCTGACCCGACATCAGGTCGTTCTCGGGCTCATCGGAGTCATGCAGCGGCGCCACGGCATCCAGCTGATCGCCCCAGCTGGCACCCACGGGAAAGGTGTTTCCCTGGGTGTCTTCACTATCCTGTGTACCGGGGACGGTTACCCCAGTCACAGGATCCACCTCTAACAGACTAGCTTGGCGCGCTAGCCTGCGTCGGCGTGTTTTCATGGACAGGCGTGCACAGTGCTCACAGGTGTCCGGGGACGTCAGTGATTCTCGGGCGTGTTCCAGCCCGAGGCACGCCGAACATACAGAGTGGGTATCTGCCCCCGCTATTTTGTTCCCACATGTGCACAACCTCGGTGGTACCTTGCTCTTGCCCATGGTGAGGACAGGAGCCGGGTCCATGGTTGCCATCTCTTCCGTTAACTTGGAAGCGGCGAGTAGATAGTATGGTGACCAATCTACTAACCCCAGCTATGTAGTATTTAAGGTAACGCTCGGCGACCGAGTGGTTAGCTCGCCCTGTGAACAATTTAGTTAGCCTTTCCTTAACTACACCGTCTGAGATAATGCTTCTAGGAGCGAGAAGAGGTTTTAGACTGAAGGCGATGACGTGACATCCGGTCTTATATAGAGTAGGAGGTCCCTCCTCTAGTGACAGACGTCACGACCGCCTGCCAGTCACGACTGGCGGAGTGTAAAATTGCTTCTGGGGGACAGCGCGGAGGGCGTGTCCCATAGTGAGATACCGAAACGAATGTTGAAAGAGAACTCATGCTCTGCATTGAAGTGGGACTTTAAGCGGCTTTGCTCCGGTGAAACAATTACGTCTTCCTGCAGAGTGTGCGTATCACCTTGGTTTTATTGAATGTTCCATCTTTGTTTTTTTGGAGCACTATCTTCCCATCCAGAAGGTGATGTTTGTTTGTTTGAGTAGCAGCTGCCGTCTGACTGCATTAGAGCGGAGACTAGTGCAGAGTGGGTGGAAATGTGGGTAAATTGGAAGGTCCTTCTGCGCATGCGTTAAATACGTTAAAAAAATTAACAAATTAATCCTGTAATTTAATCATAACGCGTTAACGCGTTATTTTTCACAGCTCTAAAAATTATTATTGACAACATACTTGCTAGACTTGCATACTAGACATTACATGCAGTTCCTAAACTAGCCAGAAACGTCTCTTTTCCATCACCATGTGGGTGGTTCACAATCACATCTCTCAAACCCTCCATGGGCTGTGTGAACCTTCATGGTCACCATAGCCGTCATCCTAATATGATGGATTTTGATGAAATACCTCCCACAAGATTAGGAACAGGTACTGGATCTGTCAAGGGTCATACACTCTGGACGTCCATCTGAATTATCTGATGGTTTCACTCGGCTTCCCTCTAACTGCCATTAAAACTGTTTAAAATATTCAAATTTATGTTGATGAGCCTTGCAGGCACCCGCTGCAGTGGCCAGGGCAAACCCCAGCCGAGGAGAACGGTAGAGTTTGGCTCATGTTGGGGAGAGTCACCTCACCTTAGGGTAGATCTGGGGTTAACATGAGGATCCCAACTCTGACAGGGTGTCAATACAAAGCAATTTACGGGACCCCATGAAGAATCGACCCCCTAGATAACAGGCAATTACTCCGCTCTGCTGGTGACCACAGGCCACACAGGTCCAGATCAGAGCGGAGGAAGGTAAACACAGTCAGACAGATAGACAGACAGCCATATGTGTGTGTGGTGTGAGTGGGCCATACGGTAGACTGTACAGCCTCAACACATGCCTCCAAAGTTGCTCCTCAGACTTGTACGCATATTCATACACAGGCTTATACCCAGACTCAAGCACATGCATGCTATTCCTGCAGATAGAGGGCAGACTATGCAGGAGACACACTAAGGTTTTGTATATGCACGACTCTCACACACACGCAACATAAAAACTCCAGGCAACACACCCACATGGAGTGCTTCCTCTAACACTGTTTATGTTTGTTAGGCTGTAGATAAGAGGCAGAAGCAGACTGAGAAGAGGGGATACAATTAACCAGAGAAACGGAGCAAGGAGAAAATGAATATTGAAAATTAATAATTTTTGTAATATTAGAAGCTGAGACAGACGAGAGAGAACTGTATTTTCTTCACTATACAAAGCATATAGTTCAGGGCTCCGGAATGGAGATTCGTGCATTTGCATGATCATGCTATATTACCATTATATCAATGGTATAAAAAATGTTTAAATGATGACAATAAGACTTGTCTAAAGGGCCTTGAGATAATGTGTATTGTAATTTGGCGCTATACAAATAAAAGTTGAATTGAAATAAGATATGCAGTCGATAATTGTTTTAGCCACACAATCAGTGGTAGTACTGTAAGTGCACACGTGAAACACGTACATGAGCAGTGAAGATAGTAGGTCCACCAGTGTGTTTTGTGACATCATTTCAAGTTGTATAGTCTGAAAATGCCATGAGGATGTGAGGTAGCACACACGCACAAGGCTGGATGGGTAAACAGGGTAGTAAAGTCTGACCCTTAGGCCCCGGATTTCTAATCTGATCCTACCAGACATGTGCATATGGTGTGTGTTTTAATAGTTTACAGTGCATCAAAGTCTGTCAAAGAGAGGCAGGGAGATATAAAGATTTAAAGAACACGACACTTGAAGCAATGTCTCTTCAGACATTATCAAAGGCTGCCCTAAACAGTGCCAGGCATATTAAATCATGTACAAAGGATTCTGGGTAAAATCATAAGTTCAGTGGCTGCCAAGGGTAAACATATGAACTCTGTCAGAGAGGTGAAGGAGAGCTGGCAAGGCAGCTCCAATCTAGAGCCAGTCTGTCAGGAAGTGAGTAATGGTGAATGACATTGCTAACCTCACCCAATCCGTTTGAGCATTTTAACGTTTCTCTGACAAAAAGGTGCATATGCTACATGTTGGTCATTTCCCTGTTTAAAACAATATGTCTTTTTGACTTTCTGCTGCTATTGTGTACTTCCTACCATGGGAAAGGGATTTTTTCTTTTGTTTCTGGGAGGAAAATTCAAAGGAGAACTGGTCTTGTTCTTCTTTCTTGTCCCAATAGTATTATATGCCATCACGTATATCTGTTTATGAGAATAGACTAATATGACCACTAAGTAATACCAATTGTTGTGTATTGACAGCGGCAAAAAATGCGGCACGAAATGGGGTTCCATGTTCCCAAACAGCACCCAAATGTTGACCCTCCAAAATGGACTTCCTGGATCTGCTGATGAGCTTGTTAGCGAGGTACAAAGAAAATGTGATCTTGACTCTGACTTCAGACTTCAATTTATTGATTCACTATTTGGAAATTAGTTCATGAATCTCACTTCAATGGATGAAGTACAGAATAGAAGGACCATTAGAGTAATCTCGATGACAGAGGTATCAATTCCCCAGTTGTTAATAGCCTCTCCACTTCAGCTACGCAAATGCTCTTTAAGGCTCCTCATCCCTGTCTAGTGGGTGTAGGGTTGCCAACTCCCTGAAAAATAAATAAGGGACACCTCATTGGCAGGGCCGGCCGGCCCGATTGCCTTCACCCTTCCTGGCGTGGTGAATTTTTTTTGCCCCTTTTTTTGTTAGTGAAACGATTTTTTAACTATTTGACCGTGAATTGAATTAGATGCATATTTTTGAGTGACATGAACACATGAAAAACGAATTATTATCCAGCAATTCACTTTAATAATAAACAAAATTAACTGAATAAAATAAGAATCTTTCTTAAACATAAACCTGTCTTGCTTAACTTAAAACTGTATACATTAATATAAAACAATAAATAGAAAGCAGAACATGGATTGTCAGTGCCTTTTTTGTTTTTGCTGTATCTTGTTTTAATAATCCGGTTAAAAAAAAACATTTTCGCATTAATTTATTTTCCCGCGGGCCCCATACGGCCCTTGAATGAATTATCTTTGGCCCGCATGATCAAATCTATTTACTATTACACCTGGCACGCCGGTATATCGCTCACACCACCATAATACTACAAATCCCACAATGCACTGCACGTGCGTCGGAACGTCCATCGCGGGCCGGTATTTTTGCATATTTAGTACGAGTCGTATTACTGCTCAAAGCTGTACCGCCCCGCAAAGCAGTGTCGGCGTCTGTGTCACTATCACCGATGCTGCTTTGTTGCCTTCCACGCTCTTCTCTTATACTAACTTATCTCCCACTATCTTCTCCGCGAGCAACAGTACCTCCTCGACCAATGGGATGAACGTATTTTGTATCATCGTACGCGTGTGTGAATATGCTGTCAGCTCATTGATCCCAGAGGAGGACATTGCCTGGGAACAAGTTTACCGTAAATGGTCATATAAAGTGCCCTGCTATTCATTTTCCATTGGCATTTTACTGACCATTTTTTTAATCTCACAGTAATACGGGACAAAGTGCGTCCCGTTTCAGCTCAATACGGGACGGGTGCTTTTGTTTCTAAATACGGGACGATTCCGTTTTCAAGGGACGGTTGGCAACCCTAAGTGGTTGTGTTGGCACAGACAAACTTCCTGCCAGCATCTTCCGTGCTCCTCAGTTTTGCTATGATGCAGAGCTGAAACTTGAGCGGGGTCATGCAGCATACAGGGAAAAGGTTAACTAGCTTACTCTTGATCCTAAACTTAGGTTGAACATTCTCGAAGGACTGGTGCAAGAAATAGTCTGGTACAAAGTTTATGTCACTGATAAGCAGTTTAGCATGGCTGGAGAAGCCCTCATCTCAAAGCATCCCTGCCTCACTGAGAAAGGCCCCCTCACTGGATATGCTGGCTGGAACACTAGCTTGAAGAATAAACTGGCAATCTACTGCACTCACTTAAGAAAGCTGAGGTGTCCTTAGGTGATGGTAAACTCTCTCAAGCAGAAGCCAGAGGGCAAATCAAGCGGTCCGAAGTTAACTACTGCCCTTCTTATCCTATTGGAGAATCTGACGTGAGCCTTGAGAGTGGAATTCTTTCAGATGTTAAGAAGAGGAATAAATGATGTGGTGGGAACGAAAATGGAAAAGACGTTTGCATATAGGTGATAAGATGTGGTACGTGACACACTCAAGATACATGACTTCAAGGTAAGATGGCCAGCGCTCTTTGAAGTAAATGAGGTATGCGATTAATGAAATTTGCTTGCTGCAAGAATATATTGATTTAAATATGTTGGAAAAATGTTTGGGCACAGAATTATGCATAGCTCACATTTTTGTCCTTATTTGCATGTGTTTATTGGTGCCTAGGACATGTCCCAACACCCAAATTGTTTTCAGGTTATCTGTACTATTCCTGTGAATGTGATACACTCATATATCATATGTTCTTTTTAAGATCTGGTGTATGTAGTCGTTCCTCCTTCATACCGCGCTGCCACTGCATGTTATAACTGAACAAATACAAAACAATCTTTGGAAATAGAAAAACAGTTACTTCAATTGTGTTGGATTTAGCTGCAACGCTGTTTTCCCCGAGAAACTCTTGAAGTGTTTTCTGGACTCAAACCCTTCACCCACCCCTCCATCAGCGTAGTTGTGAGAAGATAAAGAGGTTTTGGTGAAAAATAGTGGTAATGGAAAATAATGCAAAGAAATACTTTGCAAGTGTAACACTTACTACTAGTCGCAGTTAAGTAGGTAAACAGGACCAGAGTCTAGGTTCATATAGGCATTACAATAGTTAAACAATAGTAATAAACATATAGTGAACACACCACAGACCATAGAATTAATTGAAAAGCCGGCTTCTTTTATATAAGAACAGAAAAAAAGTGAGCTGTTTTAGATAAAATAACAAATAGGTACCATATGACACATTTACAATAACATATAACACACGTTACATACAAATCTTCAAATGTATTAAATTCAATTTCAATATTTTTCCTTTAGTAAAAGAAAAAATTTACCATTTCCAATTTTTGGTTTTATCAATTCTATTTTGACTTTTGTTTAAATTGGTTTTCAAACTGTAAACTTAATATTATTGTTTAGTTTCTATTTGAGCTATCTGTTATATCAGTACAACAAAATTACTTTCCTATGTTACACTTTAGCTAAACCAGTGAGTTGCTAGATAGCATTAGCACAGCACAACCATATGCTTCACCAACATACACAGGGAAAATAATATGCATACAATGCAATACATCAATATCAAGTATAACATTCACATGTCAAAAGAAAACATTCTTAACATACTGTGAATGTAATGGTTTTTATCCAGTTCAATGTGTGGTATGTGACTTGTTAACCAGTACAGACGGATTCTTTCTTATGACCACGTTGTGCATAAATTCCACTTGAGGTAGAAAGAGTCTGTAGATCTGAGGTGTTCACTAGAACTTCTACTCAAAGTAATGAAGGTTCCTGTCAGTCCTACCATTCGTTGGACGAAAGGATTGATGCTCGTGACAAAAAAAACTGGTGCTTTCTGCCTTTGGACAGGATTCCGTTCAGTGTGGTTACTCGCTGGAATGGCTTGCCATCTATTCTTCTGCAAGCATGGAAGTAGGATGTTAGCATGGATGCAGCTGCATGGATGCTTAGCTCCACGCAATTTCTCAGTAACTCTCCATTACTTTTCAAATGTCAAAAAAAACCACAGTCTACGGACGTAAACAGAACACAACTCAAAAAACTTTCAGAAAATAAAAGTTTACAACAATACAAATCCAGTCTTTTCAGTTACTTTAGCTCACTGGTTGGAAACTAGAGTCTTTCTTCTATCTCGATGTCTTCAACCTGGCGTTCTACCGGAACAGGAAGAACTACCTTATTTCTGATTGGCTCTTGCAACTGTGCTCTCTTAAAGCAACGGTGCACTTTAAATACCTTTCAAAATTAATGTTATGCATCACTATTGTATTACTTTAGATATTAATTTCAATCTTTGTTAAACATTTTAATCAGATTAACTTAGGTAAATTTGAATACTATTTATTAAGGATGAGCGAGTACAGCATTATCTGTTAACCATATGAATTATCTGTATCCGTATCCGTACTCAGAGTGGGCGGGGCCTAACCCGGGAGTGGGCTGGATTTAACCCGGAAGTAGGCTGGGTTGTCTTGAAATGGGCGGGGCTTGAAGCCTCTCCCCTCCACCACAGAGAAAGGTTCAAGATCAGTGCAGATCATTTTACCAATCATCTCTGTAATTTGTTTTGACCGGGGATGGTTTGTTGAGAATGGCTGCTTTGCTGCAAATGCAGTGAGTATTGGTGAAGAGGAAGATGAATGTGAGCCCTTAGTAGCACCAGTGCTTAATTTGTAAATCACAAGGTGCCGGAACGCAAAGTACATATGACAGCGCAGGGATGACAAGACGGGTACAGGTCCCGGAACGCATACAGAAAACGGTGCAGAAAAAACATGCAAATGCCCACTGACAATGCTGTGGGACTTACAAGCCTTAATTTCAAATAATATCAATGGTATAAATTTTATGACAATAATTTACAATTATTTTAGGCTATACTGCACAGCACAGGCAAATGCCCACATCAACACAGGTGGGACTTACAGTCAGCAATTAATTTCTCAACATAGATCTAGCTTGTAAAATATAAATACTTTTTTTCTGAGAGCGCGCTGCTGTTTTTTAATATCTGGAGCAGATGAGGTTACTGTGCATGAGACCCGCTCTTTTGCGAGTTTCATCCCCCCGTCTTCTCTGGCCCCAAAGTCCCGAGCGCCTACACGTTGTACAGCCCAAACCTGAATTTTCCATAAGAAGCCAGGGGTAGTAAGTCTGTTTCACCTTGAACTGAGCTGCTGTCAGTGTGCATCCCATCCCTGACCTGTCGCTGGACGTCCACCACTCTTCTCCCCTCGAAGCGTTCTCCTCTCCTTCTGAATCCTGCTGTGAAATCAAGCCAGCTGATGCCGCGGCTCCCGCCTGTTGCTCCGGCTGTTGGTGGACCACCTGGCTGACTGCTGGCGCTGTAGCTAGCTCCCGCTCCGGCTGGCAGGCAACCTGACCTGCTGCTGCCGCGGTAGCGGCCTCCTGCCCTGGCTTGGCTAGCTGTCAGTGAAGCTGGCTAGCGGTTGCGGCGCTAGTCTCCTGCTGCAGCCGGTTTTGCTCGTCAACATGACCGCTGCAACTGCCCTTTTTGCCGCTTGTCGAGGCTTTTCTGACTCGTTTCGAAGCATCATGCAACTCTTCCTTCTTTTTGAAAAAGTAAAGTAAATTCAACTTTCTTTTTGACATGTTTGCATTGAACAGGTAGGTCTTTGTTCTCTCTGCTGCTTGCTCCCCAGATGTGGCAAATTTCAAAAGTTTTTGTCTGCGAAGCGGGGTGCATCAACAACAGATCTCCGAGTCCTTCAAATGACGTTGTTTTATCTTAATAAACAACATGAAATTCATCGGATTTGTTCTGTAAATTATTATATGAATATTATTGTCTATTTTATACATTTTTTTTACATTTTTTTAATATTAACAGAGCTGCCAACTTTTCAAAAAACCCTGGAGTGAGATTTTGTCGGGGGTGACCAGAACATAGCCGCGCAAGCAGAAACACAAGTTGCAAACACAAAAATCAAATGAGAGATTTATTACAAAACATCACATCAGCGGCGGTGTGTCTTTAGCCGGATCCTGTTCCGGCAGGATCCGGCACAAATGAACCTCTGAGTAGCACCCAGCTGAACACCAGTGACCCGAGAAGGAAGAGGAGAGGAGGAGGAGGTGGCTGATACAGTGGGCTTTCTAATGTGATGGGCATATAGCAGATGGTTATGTTGAGATGTTGTGTTGTAATGTTTTGCATCTCTACCTCTGCTTAGCTTGGACTTGCAAAGCTTGCAAATGGCTTTGGAGGGATCATTTTCAGACACAGTGAAAGAGTACCATCCTGCAGAAGTCCTCTTGGTCTTTGGTGGAGGAGGACCTCCATCACCAGATCCTCTTGAACTGCTGCACCATCCCAAGCCTCATGGTCTCCAATGTGTCCTTAGTTTCTCCCAGTGGATAATTAGGATGGAAGTTGACTTCACTTCCTTTGGGTCTTTTAATGTTGGCCCTGGATGCTGCACCCTCTGGATTGGTCCTGCTGTGCTTTCCTGCATTCAGAGCCATATCGCAAACTGTTCTTCCAACCCTAATTCCCCGTTTTTGAACCATTTTCTTTCAGACAGGGGTGTTGCGCACCAGAGCCTCAGCAGCCTTGTCTATCTGTTTGGTACTATGATATGCTTTTTGTTTTTATATTTCAGCAGCCATTGCATTTAATATGTTGTGTTTTGGATCCCTGATCAACCTGAGAGCTTTTCCCTCCTTCACATATGCAGAGTTCCCACTTATAGAGCATACTCAAGCTCATATGAGAAGGTTGGAACAACAAATATCTTTGGCCAAGACGCTCTGGTGAATCTGTGTTATCAGACAGGCACAGTCTGTGCTGGTTGAACTTAGATCAAAATTGACAAATCTTACTTTCTTAATAGTTGGATGGAAGGTTGTCTATGTTAACTAAATTACAGAGCATTGTCAATCTCTGGGTCTTGGAACTGAAGGCCAAAGTCATGGGCCCAGTTCAACTAATATTTCACCTCCAATATGAGGGCAGTTACACTCCCACGACAAGAGAGCAAATTAGGCCTTTCAGCCTTTATCATCTAGGATGACCCTTAGTTTTAGGACAACATTCTGATCCAATTACACTGTATTAGGAAGACCTGTTATACGTGCAGGCTCTGCTTTTACTAGCTGAAGAGACCACCCAAAATGATATGTACATTAGCTGCTCACTTTTCTACTGCTCTTCAATTTAACTCTCCCAAAACATTAAACTTCTCCTTTAAATAGGCATGGACTCGTTAAATATTCTACACCAGTGCATGGTATAATAGGAACAACACACTCTTAAAATTCCTTATGGCCTGAATTTATTTACAATTATATAAAAAATATATAATTTGCAGATGCTAAATTACGTGGAGATTGGTAATTTCAATATGGCACATACAATATATATAAAATTATATATATTGTAAAATTAATCAAATTAGCGACATTAGGCATAATTGGGCATAATAGTAATTAAACAAATTTTCCAGTCTCAGGTATGTAGATTATTTTATTAATGCTGCTATTGCTTGAAATTGAATAACAACAGATGTTTAATTACAATCATTGCTGATCCATCATCACAGTATTTCAAATACAGCTTAATACTGTAAAATTGCTTTGCTGCACAGTCCCAAGGGCTGGTCTTCTTGCGAACAAGGGGTTGTTCGCAAGAAGAAAACAGTCTAACTTGTAGAAATCTCAAAAGCAGTTGTTCTTGTTGGGGCACAAGTGAACATTGCACTTTGAACATTTGAACACAGTCTGGCCCTTGCAGTAACGGAGTTTGTAGAGTTGCCGCCCACTTTCAACCACTGGCCAGTGACCCACAGCATCTGAAAGGACTTCCAGTGTCGGAATAGCCTTAGCTGGACCTCGATGTTTCTTCTTTTTGAATTCCCTTTCAACATCAGATGAGGGCCGCCCCCTTTTCTTCCTTGACAAATCCTTCACTTGCATGCAGAGTGCCTGGGCTACTGATCTTCTAAAAGCAAGCAAATTCTTTTGTTTCTTTTTTTGGAACTTTGTGTATACTTATCTTTTTTTCATTAAGGGTTTGCTATTTGAAAATCATCAACATAGAAACATTTTGATAATTTATGACCGTTATCAGATATAAGCAGATTTTCCTTGTAGTAGGAGCCATCACAGTATGATTAATTCTTCCCAGGCAACTGTGCAGTAGTTTCTGGCTTTTTCAACAACTGCTGCAAAGATGTGAGAAAGGGCACATACAGTTGCAGGCACAATTATTCAACGGCCATTGCACATTAGGTTTATTGGCGAAATATACAATTTGTCAGCTGTTTGCAATAAACAAATTACACAATAAGTGTTTAAGTAGTTAAATGAAACTATTACAGTTTTTTTTTATCGAAATTCAACACAAAATGCTTATTTGAATGAATACGGCAGTCTCAAAATTATTCAACCCCTTCATGACAAGCATCTTCAGTCCTTAGTAGAGCACACTTTTGCTGTTATTACCTGCTGCAAATGTGATGCACAGCCAGACGACTGCTTCTGACAGCATTCCTGAGAAATCTTAGCCCATTCCTCATGGGTAATGGCCTCCAGTTCAGTAATATGCGGTTTGCGTTTTGCAACCGCCTTCTTCAAATCCCACCACAGATTTCCGATGGGGTTCAAGTCAGGCGACTGTGACGGCCACTCTAGAATCTTCCATTTCTTCTTCTGAAACCAAGCCTTGGTGGACTTTGAGGTATGCTTAGGATCATTTTCCTGTTGGAAGGTTCAATGACGCCCAAGCTTCAGCTTCATCACAGACGGCATGATGTTTTTCCTCAGATTTCCTGATACTTGACTGAATTCCACATGGTTTGCTTTCCTTAAAACAACTCACAATAAGGCAATAGAACTTGGAGTCTCTGCAGTAACTTACATTTGGCTTTAGTCAACTTCCACTTTTCCACAATGACCGCTGACAGGGTGGCGCCTGAAAGCACCGTACCAAATTAACATGTTTCCACCGCAATTTTCTCTGTAAATACTTATGTAAATGAGTTACGAGTTTCTCTTTCATTCTGTGCTTTTAAAATAGTTGAACTAGGGGTGGGCATTCGATTAAATGGTCATAATCGATCGTCGGGAGATTTAACGATTAATTTTCGATTAATCATTAATATCTTTAAATAGAAAAAACACAGCGCGTTTCCTCATTGAGGTCTTTATTACAAGATGAACAACTCTTGTAGCAGTTAAATGGGTTCGGTTCAATGGTTACACTTGAAAATATGTGCAGCTGTGCTCTCAGCTAGCCGCTGAGTGCTAGCTGGATTTGACAGTTCTTGACCTCTCAGTCCGGTTGTTGACACGCCCTCACTCCTGGAACCCCTCACCCAGACCCAGGTCTATTTGGGTTTCCCTCCGCGTGGACTGACGGTCCGTGTGCGGACATGCAGGAGGATGCACAGACTCATAACGTAGAGTCTTGACGTTTAATTAGCATTTTGAGAAGCTGAATACATGAAACAATTGTCATTTATTCTTGCAAATGTACATATGCTACACAATTAATCACGTATCATATTAGTTGGCAATTAATTTTCTGTCAATCAAGTTGTTAAAAATACTTGCTTGTACGTAATGTAATTAACATCCTCGCTTAGGTTCTCACTTTGGAGGATTATTAAAGATGATCTGGAGGCAGACTTATGCACAATCTGATGATTTATAAACAAAAACTAAAATACAATTTAAAGAGCTCGTCGTATGCCCATTTTACCACAAGTTGATATGGTTCCTTGGGGTCTTAATGAAATGTCTGTAACATGCTTTTGTCAAAATACCACAAGGATAATTTAAATCAGCACCTTTTTACCCTGTCTAAAACAGCCCTCCTCAGATTGACCTGTTTTGAGTGCATTATCATTAATATTTTTATATAAAAATTCACTATTTATAGGCTTTATAATAATGAAGTGAAAATAGAAAAAACACTGCGTGTTTCCTCATTGAGATCTTATAAGATGAACAACTCTTGTGGCAGTTAAACGGGTTCCGTTCACTGGTTACACTTGAAAATATGCGCTGCTGTACTCGTAAGCCCCGCTGAGATAGCAGCTAGCCGCCGGAGAGAGCAGCAGCTAGCCGCTGAGAGCTAGCTGGATTTGACGGTTCTTGACCTTTAAGTCCGGTCGTTGTCACGTCCTCACTCCCGAAACTCTTCACCCAGACCCGGGTCTGTCCGGGTTCCCTTCCCTGTGGGCTGAGGGTCCGTGGGCGGTGGCCAGCAACAATGCTTCACTTTTGTCAGTTTTTTCCTTGCTTGTGTTTCCTTTCTCACCCACGCAGCCTGTTCTGGAGCAGGCAGGTTGATGTGACTCAGAGGCTTGATGAGAGGTGTCTGCCGTGTTGACAGGCAGATAAATTGATTGATGGAGGGGAACAGGATTACGTACTATATAGTGTATTTCCCAGACACAAACATTATTATATAAGGAGGCACATTGAATTTGCTGCAATTATTCTAACTTTTCTTTAACTCTGAAGAGGTACCCGTTTAGTAACTTGTCGTGTGGTATTTTGTTTCCATCTTTGTACCAAACATCATTCCTGTGGAGCTTCACTTCCATATATGGGACTCTTGACCCAGATCTAAAAATTGAATCCCATTTTAAGTTCTTTTGGAGGATGTTTATTGGCATGCAAGAGCACACACACTAGGCGAAAAGCAACATTTCAGTCAGTGGAAATTCTTTAGAATTGACATGATCTCCTGCTATTTGTGACTCTTTACAGGACGTCAGCACCCTGTTCTCCCGTGCCACTATCAGCAGGGGATTGCAGTATACGTACGCCGTAGTGGGGGACTGAGAACAAAGGGAGAGAACAGCGTAGCGCAGCCGCGGAGCGGAGGTGTTAGCTAATTAGCATATGAATCACGGCGAAGCCGCTGCTGATCGCCTCTCTCAGTTCACCATTGGAGGAAACCAACCCGGAAAGTCACTCGTGATTGGCTGCTCGAAGTGATGCCATTGGTCACCCTGGGGCATTGCAGCACACACGTGGGGTAAACCCCGCCCACAATTTAACTATGATAATTATATAGCCATAATAATAAATTATTATTATTCATATTTTTGCTTATATTTATTAATAATAATTATTAATCCTATGCAAAAGGCACTGCAGATGCTTGATGCATTCATGTCATTGTTATCATATTGGCAACACATTCAACACCATCAATATAGATTTCTGGGGCAAAGAGAAAAAACAGTAGTGCTGCAAATGTTGAATTAAAGCTTTATTTAAAGTGCAAAAAGTAGTGGCTCAAGTAGTGGCAGCCTGAAACAACATCACATCTTCAAATGCTTGACTGCATCCTCGGATTTAATGCTCTGGGTGGCAGTCTATCCGAATCTGCCCCAGTGTGCAGCCGTCTGTTGTGCGTTGCCGAGTAGTTTGGCCCAGCTTCCACCCTGGTCTGGAGTTGAGCACACAGGTCAGACAGCTCCTGGCTGCGGAAAGATGGAGGCCGCACTATCCACCCAGACATCCCCTCAAAGGAGCCGTCCTCCTCATCCGACATCATGTCGATGGTGGTTCCCCTCCACAACTCCACCTCGACTGGCTCCAGGACCCTCTGCCTCGCCCCGAACAACTGAAACAAATCAGTACAATCAGCGCAGTTCTTACATGCAGCTGGAAACCAACATGAGTAGCATTAGTTTCAATATTATTAAAGCAAGTAAAGCAGTCACTGAATCACGGTAATAAGATCCACGTTAAAACACTATAACACCATTACTACAGTAACTTACATGTAATGACGTCGCTGTGTGCAGTGTGCCAATCAGGAGTTTCTGCGAGAGCATCAACTAAACGTGTAGTTACGCACTCGTGTCGGGAGCTCACGCTGTGAAAACAATATGATAGAAAGAGTTCAGAGAGAGAATGAATTTCACACAGAAACAAAGCGTATCTTTTTTTAATCTTACCTTTGCTCTGGGTCATAGCGTCTGCCATCTGACTCGGAGTTATGGAGTTTCCTAAAAAATGCAAAAAAAAACATAAATGTCACATTTAGGAACAATCCGGTTCTCACAATATCTAAACATTTAAAAGAACACTAGTTCTGCACTCATTGCTTTGTTCTTCTAGCTTTCTCACTTATCCTACCGTTGTTTACACGCTATTAAGCTTGAAATGTCTCTTTTCAGCCTCTGGGTCATATGTTATTTGTGGGACTCTGTCCGAATCTGCCCCAGTGTGTAGACGTCTGTGGTGTGTATCTGTGAGATCCAGTGTAACTTCTAGTCTGATTTGAAGTGTGGCACACAGGGTCTCTGAGCTCCTGACTGTGGAAGGATGGATCCAATTCATCTGTCCTGCTTCAATCAGCTGTAAACACAATCAGTACAATTAGCACAGTTCAATGACAACATACACCTAAACATGCAACTGAAAAATGATTTAATGAATATAACCTTACCCTCTTCTCCTGAACTCCTCAATGCTGAAGCAAGGTCCGGTTGGATGTACAGCAAAATTCCCCAAAAAATAAATCCTAAACAGATACTTACAATGGCGTCGTTTTTCCGCACTGCAAATGCGGACTTTCAGCGAGTCTCGGCGTAATGTGCAGTGACTGCGTCCTCGTGTGCAGGAATCAGGCTGTGAAAACACAACGATGAAAATTTCAGATAAAGTAAACTGGAGGATCTATTTTAAACAGCACAGCACATCTCTTCTTAATCTTACCCACGCTCCGCCGGCCATTTTAATCAGAGCTGTGAAGAGACAAGGACAGCTTCCTAGAAAAATAAAAAAAACGAGAAAAAGTCACGTTTATGGAAAAACTTACCGACAACAAACTGTTCGATTTAAGTAGTTCATACCGATCTAAACATGCACTAGTTCCGCTAAAGCACTCAATGCTTTATTCTACTTTTAGAAACTGTCGCGCTAATCCCACAGTTGTTCACAT
>JBAMIH010000346.1:0-20993 GCA_038501795.1 Pseudopleuronectes americanus | reverse complement strand
TTACCATGTCAAGTGCTTCCCCAACAACTGCATCTACTCCAAAGCCAAGTATCTTAGTGACTCCTACAAGTGAGTGTCCTTCTTAATGTCTTTTAAATCATAACCTTACACTTCTTGTTTAACCTATCTCCAATTAATTCTGCTTCTCTTAATTCAACAATTTCTTCCATGAAGGAGCAGTGTGTGGCAAAGCTACCTTAAACAATCGTGCTGTAGGCGACAGCAGTGTTGTTCTTGGAGGAATGTGGCCCTGGATGGTGAGCCTCCACAAAAACGGGGTATTTACATGCGGAGGAACCCTCATCGCTGATATGTTTGTCCTCACCTCCGGCCAGTGCTTCTCCACGTAAGAATAAACGTAATTTAGTCAGATTATTTACAAATATTTTCCATCGGACATGACTTTCTGAAGATGTGTTTTATACTCCTTACAGCTCCAGTCCAAATGTTCTCGAGTGGAGAGTGTTTCTTGGCCAGCGACTTGTGGGCAGTTCTGAAGAGTTTGAGATGTCTGTGGGTGTTGTGAAGATTATCCTGAGTAAATTAACAGGCTTTAACATTGCTGTACTACAGCTGGAGAAACCCGTCAGCTTCACAGATTATATCCAGCCTGTGTGTCTGGATAGCAACAATGACAGATCCTTCCCCATTGGTAGTCAATGCTGGGTGCCAGGCTGGGGGATGGGCAGTAAGAATGGAGGTGAGGATCCTTCAAGCTATGTTACCCTGCACAGACTTGGTATTAACATCCATCCTTCATGATCCAATCACAAGTGTTCAGCACGTACCCAAATGCGTCCTGAGATCTGATAAGGCAGACCACGTTGGGAAGTGGTCTTGGATGCATGGGGCCTTGTTATTTTAGCTGTGTGATGACAAATGTGCGTTTTGTCGAGACGCTTCACACAAGTGCATTGACAGAAAGTATGAATCTAAAAGCATGAGCACAAAAGCCACAGCACGAATACTAAAGCACTTGTGATCAGTCCTCTCATAACGGTTGTTAACACCAGGTCTGAATAGGGCCTGGTTTGAATTGGATTTTAAGTTGTAACTGACATGAGTCAGGCTTCATGATGTGTAAGACAAAGACTGATAATTCACAAAAAACCATATTCTTGTGTTTTTAAGGTGCTGTCAAAGCTGGCTCAAGTCTGCGAGACCTTGAAACTCAAGTTGTAAACTGCGGGAGCGTTTCTGATTCGGACAACATATGCACTTTTGCCGTAGACCTTCAAGAGGTAAAAATTCAAAGATTCCCATCCACCTGAGTTTCTGAAATCGAATTGCTCTTCTCATCAGGGAAGAGGGTTTCAGATCAGGACCTGACTGATGTTGAATTCTCTTTTTCTTTTCGCAGTGGGATCAGGGCAGCCCTCTGCTCTGTAAATCAGACTCCTCTTGGTTCCAGGCGGCCGTTGTCACAATGAGTGGGAATAAATCTGTGCGGGCAGATATTCAGTCATTTGCCAAAACCTCAAGATTCGGGTCATTCTTAAAGGAGACAGTTGGTGATATGCCTCCTCCTCTTATTACAACCACTACTGCTACTGGTCCTGCTACTGAAGGACCAGAAGCTACAACCACCAAAGCAGTGTCTCAAACCACAAGTCCCGACTTGACCATGTCAAGTGCTTCCCCAACAACTGCATCTACAACAAAGCCAAGTATCTTAGTGACTCCTACTAGTGAGTGTCCTTCTTAATGTCTTTTGAATCATAACCATACACTTCTTGTTTAACCTATCTCCAACTAATTCTGCTTCTCTTAATTCATCAATTTCTTCCATGAAGGAGCAGTGTGTGGCAAAGCTACCTTAAACAATCGTGCTGTAGGCGACAGCAGTGTTGTTCTTGGAGGAATGTGGCCCTGGATGGTGAGCCTCCACAAAAACGGGGTCTTTACATGCGGAGGAACCCTCATCGCTGATATGTTTGTCCTCACCTCCAGCCAGTGCTTCTCCACGTAAGAATAAACGTAATTTAGTCAGATTATTTACAAATATTTTCCATCGGACATGACTTTCTGAAGATGTGTTTTATACTCCTTACAGCTCCAGTCCAAATGTTCTCGAGTGGAGAGTGTTTCTTGGCCAGCGACTTGTGGGCAGTTCTGAAGAGTTTGAGATGTCTGTGGGTGTTGTGAAGATTATCCTGAGCAAACTAACAGGCTTTAACATTGCTGTACTACAGCTGGAGAAACCCGTCAGCTTCACAGATTATATCCAGCCTGTGTGTCTGGATAGCAACAATGACAGATCCTTCCCCATTGGAAGTCAATGCTGGCTGCCAGGCTGGGGGGTGGGCAGTAAGATTGGAGGTGAGGATCCTTCAAGCTATGTTACCCTGCACAGACTTGGTATTAACATCCATCCTGAGTGATCCAATCACAAGTGTTCAGCACGCACCCAAATGCGTCCTGAGATCTGATAAGGCAGACCACGTTGGGAAGTGGTCTTGGATGCATGGGGCCTCATTATTTTTGCTGTGTGATGATAAATGTGCGTTTTGTCGAGACGCTTCACACAAGTGCATTGACAGAAAGCATGAATGTAAAAGCATGACTACAAAAGTCAAAGCACGAATACTAAAGCACTTGTGACCAGTCCTCTGAGAACGGTTGTTAACACCAGGTCTGAATAGGGCCTGGTTTTATTTGGATTTTAAGTTGTAACTGACATGAGTCAGGCTTCATGATGTGTAAGACATAGACTGATAATTCACAAAAACTGTATTCTTGTGTTTTTAAGGTGCTGTCAAAGCTGGCTCAAGTCTGCGAGACCTTGAAACTCAAGTTGTAAACTGCGGGAGCGTTTCTGATTCGGACAACATATGCACTTTTGCCATAGACCTTCAAGAGGTAAAAACTCAAAGTTTCCCATCCACCTGAGTTTCTGAAATTGAATTGCTCTTCTCATCAGGGAAGAGGGTTTCAGATCAGGACCTGACTGATGTTGAATTCTCTTTTTCTCTTTGCAGGGGGATCAGGGCAGCCCTTTGCTCTGTAAATCAGACTCATCTTGGTTCCAGGCGGCCGTTGTCTCAATGAGTGGGAATAAATCTGTGCGGGCAGATATTCAGTCATTTGCCAAAACCTCAAAATTCGGGTCATTCTTAAAGGAGACAGTTGGTGATATGCCATCTCCTGCAGTGTCTGCAACAGCAAATGCAGCAGAAAAAGCATTTTCCTTGTTATTTAGTTTTGCTGTCGTTGTTGCCTCCACGTTCCTGTTGTAGTGATATTTGTTGAAGCTGCGTGAAATAGTCCAATACTGTGAATGCACTTACAATACTCAGGTCGAACAAAAGAGAATACACCATGAGGAACTTCCAATCAGAGGTTTATATATCTAACAGAAGGTATGTTACTGTAAGAAATCTGTAGACAAACTGTACTCCAAAATGCAAATTCTTTCAAAATGTGTTAATCCATCTGAATGAGGTACAGTGTTTATTCTCTGTTCCATCAAACCATGTCTATTTTCTTTGATTTACATAATAAAAGTCAAATCGAGGCTTGAAATAAATATTAATGAAGCATAAAACAAATGTTTTTTCTTGTTCATTCTGAAAACAAAGTAATTCAGCATGAGAAGCTGCTCCTAAGCATATTTTATTGTAACAGTTTTCATGATGAGCAGAAGCCAGCAGATTCAAGTGCATTGTGTTGTTCTCACTTCCAACTAAAAAACCCAAATGAACACAGACAGTTTGCAGGAATAATAAACAAATTTGTACGGCTTGATTGCATGTAAGAGGACTGTTGGGGCTTGGCAGTGGTATATGTGCCAATTATGTTTATTGTTCTGGTATCAGCCCCTGGTTCTCAGTGTTGTGCATGAACAGACGCAAATTAACGCGTTCATTGAACACGTTCACTTTTATGAGAACGATGAACTGAACGCAACTCAATGACTAATAATGAATTTGAACGGTGAACACGTTCATATTGTAGCGTACTCACGTATAGACGACAGGAAACTTCTCTCTTTATGTGTAACTTTATTAAAGTCCAGCCAACATGACACACTTCTTGTTCGTAACTCCGACACTCCTGTCATCCACCACGGTATTCTTCACTCCCCTTCCTCATTCACCTTTGATACGCCAACTCATCAGCCAATGAGAGCCTGCCATTCCATTAAACCCTACAGCCACTGGCCTAGAACTGTCACGTGCCCCACCCCTACCTGTTCCCTCACGACATTTCAATAATTTTTTCCTCAGGAAAGACGCTGTCTAAATCAAATGCTTTCACCATGTCATTGCTCAGTGCCCGTGAAATGTCAGCGATGTAGCCGAACCTCAACCAACTAACTCGACTTCGCACTACGTTACCCATCACTCATGGCCCACACATGCAGACCAAACAAGCAACGTATTCCAAGTGTTTTCTCCTCTGGGCAGTGTCTCACCTCACTGGTTATCTTGGCTCGCTGTCTGGCCGGTAACCAGCCGGACGGCTCCGTGAACAAGGAGGAGGAGATGTTTCTTTACTTGGAACGCGTCCACTTTATTTCTCGGATATACAGGAGGAGCAACACTCGCAGCACCTCTAGGTGGTCTGTCACTTCTCGTTATACACACACTTTTAGCGTCTTTTCCCACAATACCCAGGTGCACTACGTCACACACTACAAACTTCCCTTAAAGGGGCAGGCCATACCTGCAACACAACAGCTCTCAGTCTCATAGACAGATGGCAAGAGAACAGCAGAGACGCAGACTCAGCGACTACATTCGATGCACCTTATTATTATGTGAGGGATTTGTACACACTGTCTGATAAAGTTACCGACAGTAAAGGCAAGGGGTAGTGATGGGTTTAAGGATGATAAGGTTTTCTTTAACAAGTTAAGTCTTTCATTCTCACTTTCCACCTTAAAACTATGAAATGAACTGAACTATGAACTAGTTCAGAATTTAAATGGTGAACTATGAACGTGAACTATTCATTTTTACTTGTATGAACTGAACTTTGAACTAGTTCATGAGAGGTGTGAACTTGCACAACACTACTGGTTCTGCTGCAGCTGATGCCTCATTCATCATTTCTTTGAATTTACTCTTGAAAAATCCAGCCTGAGAGAAGAAAAGAAAGAAAGTGACATTAAAACACTCCGATCCTGCATTAAAGGTGCTTCATACATGAAGGGAAAGAAGAGAATAACTGCTGAATAGTTACAAAATGAAAGGATAGTGTTCATTTACTTTTATTGGGGGTGGAACACCGGTCATTGACTCCACAAGGCTGTGTAATGAACTAAAACAATGTATATATTTCGAGAATCTCACCTTATACAGGCCAGCAGTGAGAAAAGCCAGCAGAGCTAACCCTATCAACAATCCCTCAACGACTGCTTTGGTGAAATCTGGTTGTGGATACACTTCTATCTCGGCTTCAATCTGAGACATGAAATGACATGAAGGTGGATCAAAATCAAGCTGATTTGAAAGACAAGTAAAATAAATAGAACTTGGAATCACCTTGTGAATCGGAGGCTTGTTATTAGACCCTGTAGAAAAGAAGATGTACTGGTTTGTGTCGTACTCCAGAGTAGCCGTGCTGGTCAAGAGGAATTTTGCAGAGTCAAGTCCAATCTGTTGAGAAAATGATAGACTTTGTGATGAGACCGGCATTGCCTTTGATGACTTTCAATTTCTTTAGTAAATTACTGTAATTTTACCACTTCAGAATGAGCACCAGTTGTAAAATACTTCAAAATGCATGTTACAATATGACACTTGCACATCAGTCACCTGCTCTATCCATCCTGAACTGATGTTGGCAGAGATTTGGTACTTTTTACTCTCCAGTTGTCCCATGAACCTACTGCACCTGAACACACCGCACCTGGCCACAGAGCAGTCCTGTGGGTGAGGAAGAGACGACAGAAGTTGTAATACTGCGTAAGTACTTGAATCCCCCATTGTAGATAGTATACTCACCACTACATTATTCTCCTTTATCATAGCAACAAAGTCTTTGACAGTAGGTTCTTCGTCTGCTTCTCTTTGGCAGTCTGGAATCTGGAACAGAACAGGTTTGCGTCAGTTTAACAGACGACCAGATGTGGTTCTCATATCCCTCCCGTTCTTGAGGCTGCAACAGCAACATGAGACACTTTTCATGGATCAGTAACGTCACCTGCAAACTGCTCGAATCCACCCAGATGTCTTTATCGCCGAGCTTGACTGGCACCTTGATCACCACCGTGAAGTTCAGTGCCCTGTTGTTGTTTGTGACCTGTCAGAAGAGGAGAACAGGAAAGGATTGATCTGAAGAGGCTGAGCAAGCATCAGGATCAAGATGATGAACAAGTTATTAAACTCAGCCAATATTTAGATCTTTTCATGGAGCTTGAAACTATACCAGGCATGTTTAGGGGGCTGATATTGATCAGCGTGTGTAATTTGGTGCAGATCTAGTTAAAACATCTAGGATCTAGTGAATTAAATTTGGTTCAATAAGGAGACAGTTGGGCCTCGGCTAAGGATATGATCAGCTGAGGAGATACTTTACCACAATTGACTGCTTGTGAGGTTTCAGCAAATCGTTCTTTCCAGATGTGAAGTTGTTGTAGCTGAGGGAGCTGAAACAGATGTTTTAATATCAGGTTATAGACTGTATGCTTTGAAATTATTAATATTTCAATGTGATTTCTTTGTCTAACGCAGGGAAAAAATACACCAAACCTTTCAAACGTGACAAAAATGCTGTACTTCACGTCCAACCATTTCATTTGGTAAAGTTCACTTGAATTGGAATGCTCCTGATTCTCACTAAAAGACAGAAATTAATTTAACTCTGCGAAATATGTATTAGTGATGTAATATGACTATTAAATATTATAGACAGGCACAGTACCTGGAAGCATTTGCAGAGATAAAAATCTTCCTGTCAAATCGTCTGTTGCTTTCGATCCCATAGGAGACGGTGAACAAAGCCTGTAATGAAAGAGGGGTGAGATTGTCTCTGCGTTTTTACTGCAGCAATGTGAAGAGATGCCTGTTTACAAATAACACAAACCTTAGTGTTGCTCTTGAAAATGGGGTTGTTAATAGTGCAGGTTGTCAATCCTCGCGATAAGCCATCTTCACTGTCCAAGGAGTTGCACTCGATTCTTCCCTTCATTAAAAGGCAATCAATGAAACAACATTATTGCTGTGTGAGTGGTAGACTGTATCTTGATATTTTGGCATAATTTTGAGAATAGACAGTCTGCGCAATAAAGATGTTTTGTTGTTAATCAAGACCGATACACCTGGTCAAGAAATCAATTATAACAGACCAGATGCTAATGATTTCCAGAAAATGTTTTCTCAATGCTAGATATGTATACGTAAAATAGAGCCTTGTCCGTATTATGCATTAATTTAATCTTTATTTTGTTTTTGTGCACATCTTCTGAAGATTTATGGATATTGATAAAACAGACAAAATGGAGCAGTACCACCAGTTATCATATGGGGCAATGTAGCCAATCGTTTAAGCGAGACAGGACATGAAGAAGACATATCAGCAATGGAGGAACTTCGTGAGGAGAGATTTGAAACTCTTGACTCTGTGTTGCCCTCTAGTGGATGTACAGCTTAACAACCACACCGATGTAAACAACGCATTGGAAGTTAGTCGGCAGGGACCGTTAAACGAATGAGCCCTTACCTGCAAACCTGTGAACTTCCTGTAGGAGAGCCCAGCTGGGTATGTAAGTTTCACGTAGCTGTTGTAGGAGTCTTCTTCTCGGTTCTCCACTGATACGGTGACGTCCAACAGTTCATCAATGCCCACCTTCAACTCTGAGGCGCTGACAGAGAAAAGGGAAGGAGAAGGAATAGAAAAACAATAAATCTAATTGTCTCCTTTTGTGCTAGCAGCTAGGGATCCCCTCAGCTAGATGCTCACAGTCTACTATGCTAGACATGTTCTTGTAGAGAAGAGAAATGTAACCTTGCCCACACCCTTAGGTTGGGCGTCACTTTTGGTTCTCACCAATTGAAGTTGAAATCCACTTTCAGGTTATCTACACAATTGTTGTCAGTGCCACAGTTGATCTCGAATTTCAACTGTGGAAGAGAACATGTAGAAAAAATAATGATAAGAATTCATTAAAGTTCAAATTAAAGCTGTTCACTTAATCTAGGGTGACCAGACGTCCTCTTTTTCCCGGACATGTCCTCTTTTCGAGACCTAAAAAATGCGTCCGGCAGGGATTCCAAAAACGTCCGGTATTTTGCCTCGTCCCAAAAAAAATATTAATAATGCCTCGTCGCATATTTGTGTTTCTGCGTCTTTCACATAGCCTACTAGTTATTTCGGCCTTCCAAGTTCTGGAAATGGTACCACCCTTACGTTCCACCTTCTTGCGCGAGCTGACTGTAGAGAGAGTCTGTCATTGGGTGACCGATCTCAGGGTTGCCAGAGCCACGATAATTATCCTCCAAATACGACTATTTTGAGCCTTTGGAACGTTACTTTGCCATTTCCAATCTGGCAACATTGAGCACCCTTGCCGCTTCCACTCCGTGCGCTGTTTACAACAGCACATTACATCTGCAGCCATGCCTAAACGTAAATGTAAGTTCACGGACGAACTAAAAAAAAATACCCATGTTTTCGCCTCGGCCGTGATGCTTCGGAAGCTGAGTGCATGACATGCAGAGCAGGCACTTACGTACCTATTTGATAGGCAATCGCCAATTCCTGGGTAAGATTCAGTCTTCAGAGAAATATGGCCAACCACATGAGGAGGACTGAAAAGTGTCTTAATTTTCTTATTTTAATATGTGGCCATATAAGTAATTTATTATTTGGAATATTGTATTTGTTATCATTATTGCTTTAATATATGAGGAGGACTGAAAAGTTTCTTAATTTTCTTATTTTAATATGTGGCCATATAAAGAATTTATTATTTAGAATGTTTTATTTGTTATCATTATTGACACATTTAAATGCCACAAAAAAAAAGGATTTGTTTTACATTTGCACTTTGCAATTTTGTTAAAGTTCAATAAATAGATGTGCATATAGTCATTTGTGTCATTTTTGTAATTTCATTTGTGACATTTGTATGCATTCACATGTTCACTACACCTCCCCAGGCCAACCCCCCCCCCTGGTCACCCTACTTAATCACTCTGTTCAGTTAAATCAACATTTATTGCAAGTTTGTTTAAAGGTCACTTACAGAATGATAGGTGGTGGTTTGAGCTTGCTGGGCAAGACTTGGTTTAAGGTTTGTAGCAGAGGGAATACCGTCAAAGGTGAATCTGAGCTCATTCCTGAGTACATTCAGAGCATCCTGAGGACAAGCCTGCAAGAGGAGGGCACAGTTGGGAAATACCGTTAGTTTGAACTCAGTGAGTTTGTTTGTTTTTGTTTTTCAGACGGAAACCTCTTTGGGTTGTGATATAATCTGATGTTAACAACTCACCTGAATAAAGAATTTCACTTGGAAGCATTTTGGCCTTCGTAAGTCAACTTCAACTGACCCGGTCTTCTCTCGTTGTTTTTTATTGTTGATGTAAGCTCTGTTGTTTGAGACCTTGCGGGTGGCATCCAGTGTTAAAGTATAATTGATCTTTGCTCCAGCTGGAATGAATGACGGTTGAATCTACATGTTACTCATGTACACAGAAATGTATTTGAACAGATAGACAGTGGCTCTGTGGCTCAGGAAAAGTGAGAGGAATGAGTAACCTGTGGAAACTGTAGAAAGTCTGGTCATGGTAAAGCAAATTTGAGCTGTGTTCTCCAGGTCTTTCTCACAGACTTGGTCTTTTGTAGGGACCTGGTTTGGGTTGAACGACATCGTAGCCTCTACCATTACCACAGGCTTTGACCTGGAAATGGACAGAGCAGGAAAAAATGAGGACCACCACGTTTTCATAGCAGCGTTATTTGACTAGCACTCTGACTGCTTAATTTGGGCCATGTCCTATCAACGAACATGGAGGAGGAGGTGAACTGATTTCAAGACAAAAATAAAAATGATTGACAAGAGCTGTGACTCTGTTGAGACAAAAAAATTTATAAAAGTTTGTTACATATACTGCATCTATCCAGCAGGTGGTAATCAAGAAGCTTTGGCTTCACTTTTGGGAGCTAACAAATCTTCCATCTATACAGTCTATGCTATACATTTTTTTTGTTTTTATATAATTGTTAGCTTATAAATTATAAGTTTACAAATGAACAAAAGCAGTATGTTAACAAGGGACAGTAATGATGACAGACAGTAGAATCTTGTACAAACCTGAGTAAGACAACTGTGCCCTTTGACCCCACTGCTAAGTCAGGCAGACTGTCGCCACTGCGGTCAAAAGACAAGTCACTGATTGACATACCGAAGAATCTAAGTTGTTGCCGGACTTCAGAGGCAGCGATTCTCTGTGGAATTTAAGTTTTTTAGATAAAACATGTTAATTTATCTGAAAGAATTGGGCTTCACAGACTGAATTTGTAACAGTCCCACTAAATTCCCCTTAATCTCTTCTGTGTTCTTCATAATAACATATTCAAAGGTTTTACATGAAAAAATTCCCCTCACAGCCTTGAAACAACTTAACTCTACACACAGCGCCACCTGCAGGTGAAGGGCATTTTTCAGCTGCTTGGCCCCACCCACAAGTTGACTTTAATAGGTTTGTGACATCACAAACCCTGGCTGTATCCATCATTTTCCAACTGGCATTTGTTTACTGCAGCTTTATGGTGGAAAAACTCTTGTCTTTGATCATATCAAACCTTGAAATATCAATATGTTTTTATGATTTTCACCCGAGGGGGACAGTGAATTTTTTTGTTCCTACTCACCTGTGAGTAAGTCGAACTGACTCTGCTTCCTCCTTCGCCGTGGAATATGTAGATGCTGCCTTGACCACCATTCTCCAGAGGTGCACCGACTGCCACCTCCCTGAGGTCATCTGCGTTGAGATCAGGCAGCACAGCGAGAGAAGAGCCAAACCTCGCCTGGTCGGACTCATCCCCTCTCAGAACTAACGGAGATTCGAAGTGACACTCCACCCTCTGTTCAAAATATATGGAGAAGAGTCAACGTTTGCCTGGATGTTAAGATTTTTTAAATTTTTTTATTTTATTTAATGGCACTAGAAGAATTCGCCACTTACCAAACGAGCTAAACCGCAAACGTACACTCTTCCCTCTCTATCAGCTTCCTTGTACATCGGGGCAGATATGAGGATTAGGTCAGTGTATCCGTCAGCGTTCACATCCATGGCTTGAACCTCTGCCCCGAAATATTCACCAGTTTGAAACTGTTTAAGAACCAAGAAGAAAACAAGTCTGTTTATTCCAGATCTATGTACACGTTTATTGTCTATATATCTGATCAGAAACCACGCACATGCCAGTCAAAGGGATCAATCATCTGATACGTCTGTGGATGAACTGCCATCACAAGTCCTCTGTGTTTATATCTCGGAGCGCCAACAATTGTCAATGGGCCTTGACTGGTTCTTGCGATAGTCATGGAGTAACCTGAAATTTAAAAGTCAAAGCAAATAAATTAAAACTTCCAAAGGTTTAGTTACACTTGACAAAAGAGTCATTTGTAAAACTAACTAACTTTAGTAGTGGGTGTAGTGTTTTTCTTTTCTTCGAAGGGTTTCTCATTTACCTTTAAAGTAACTTCTGGGATTTTTGGAGCTTCATGTATGACATTTGAACATGTGTTACTCACATGACCCTTGCATGTACAGTACTTTCCGACTCCTTGTTATTCATTTGCCTTTTAAGTTTTATTGCTCAATTCGTGTGGTAGGGTGGGAGGGAGGGTTACAGTAGAAAAGTACTAATAACGTGTGTATTACTTTGTTATTACTGTAAAATTCGTACCCAGATAACTGTCTTCTTCAATGAACAAAGGCTCATATGAACTCTGGCCTGATAATGTGTATTCCATGTAGCCTCCTCTCCACTGGTTGGCGCCAACAATTCCCATTTGAATTCCCTGTAATTCAGAAAACCACAATCAGCCCACAAAAGCTTAAATTCATTAAAGAGTCAAAATATGTCGCCTGTGTGTAGCTTTTCTATCACAAAAGCAGGTGTCGGTGTCTTTTCTTATTATTACCCCTGGCACATAAGCCACACTGAATCCCTCCTGAGCCATTTCCATTTTCAGTGTCTCTCCAGTGGACTGAGATCCTGAAACAGCAAAAGAAGTGAGCACTGAGCTGAATCCCACAGTTACATACATGCTATATTTTAATATAACTAATATTTCAGTTTTGGAAAACATAACATAAGAACTGGATGTGCATCATGAAAGGAGCCCAATAAACAACATAAACGCTAATATTTGTCAACTGAGAATGTAAATTAGATTTTAAGCTGTAAGTTTACATTCGTACCCTCAATAGAGAAGATTTTGTCCTGCAAATTCTTCGTGATTGCAGCAAGTGCGTCAAAGCTCTCTACTCGAAACACGTGATCTGTCGGAAGCGAAGAAGCAATGAGGTCCAGTTCCCGTTTCGCACTTGGAGAAGAGAACGCTCTCCCCACCTAGAGGCATGTTGAGAAAATAGTTATAATGCTGTTCAAGTTGATTGTTTTACTTGTTCATAGATAGTTTATCCACCTGCACTCATTACTAACCCAGAGTTAAACAGTAAGGTATTTATGTAGAAAAAATTCAGAGAAGGTAAATAAGAGAGTAACTAATTGAAACATAAATAACAAAGAATGAAAAGATATATCTGTAAAAGAGACAATGTATAAATTAAGAGGGAAATTAATGAGTAAAATTAAATGAAAAGTCTGACTAAAAGGTAGGTCTTGAGTTTGATATCGCAATAAATAGTTTTAAGAGATTTTTAAACCAATAAACTTTTTTCAAAATCACTTCTGGAAGCAGCAAGACAAGAGATTTTAAGAGATGTGGTGAAGGACTGTAAACTTGTTATTTATGAAATGTCGCTTACAATTCACAGGTAGTATCATGTTACTGTATGTCTGGATGTATGGTAAAAACACAAACAATGCCCTTTTTGTAAAACCCATTTTGCTCATTGGAATGAACTGAACTTACCCCAATAGCAAATCGAACAATCTTTGCATTCTCAGCTAAGCGTACTGAACCTCGCAGGTTTGGGCTGTCAGTAGATGCTCCATCAGTAATGACGATCAGGATCTTCTTCACGTTTGGTCTGGAACCTGCTGCTGCTGTGAAAACATTTTGGCTGCCAAAACAAAAACAATATCATTTAAATAAACGTTTGTCCAGTTCTTTCATCTCTGGAGATCTACCTTTTATTTATGTTTCAAATTATGCTCATTATGCAACTGGCTTCGTTTCCCATATTTTGGCTTTACCAGTTATCCAAGAGTATAATTCTAAATATTTTTATGTGGGGCTGGAAAATGTAACAATATCAATAATTATCGCAATATAATTTCATAGCAATATAACAAATGTTCAGTCACTTTATTGTTTATACATCGTGCACAGTTAGGTGGTTTAACACATACGTTGTAAAATGTTTTGTTGTTTAACAAGTTTGTCTAAAACCACAACCCTCTCTTAGGAGCAAAAAACTGTTTTTACTCTCGAAAGAAATTTAGATCATTATCGATATTGACGTGGAAAGTTTGTTATAACTTTTGGTCATATTGTCCAGCCCTATTTTTACGTCTAGCTCAGTTTGGGGTTTGTCTCGTACACTGCACGGGAGACAAACTACACACACAACACCACAAACTACACCGTCAAAAGTGTGTTAACTGCTACTGTGTCAAAAATTAGACCACCATTTCATATACATTCTCACATCAGGATCGCTCCAGCACTTACACCACATATCGGATGGCACCAGCTGTGTTAGTTATGCTGCCTCTTTGTCTTATTCGATCGATTTTCGACTCCCATCCTCCAGATGAGAAAAAGTCACGAAAGTTCAATTCAACCTTGACATCATCAGAAAACTGGACAACAGCAAACTGCAAAGAGAGAAGAAGAAGAAGAAGAAGAAGAAGAAGAAGAAGAAGAAGAAGAAGAAGAAGAAAGAAGAAGAAGAAGAAGAAGAAGAAGAAGAAGAAGAAGAAGAAGAAGAAGAAGAAGAATTATATCAGGAGGCAGCGTCAAACTCTAGAATTTGATCTTTCAGTTAATTCTCTGAGTGTGTGCAATAGTTTAAGTGGCAGTGGGAACATCGTCCTGGGAACATACCTGTGTATCTTTTCCCACAAACGGGCGCACCAGTGATTTCACAAATGTCTTCATTGTTTCAAAATCTCTATAGTAGACGCTGCCTGAACCATCCAAGAGAAAAACAATATCTGCTTCGTCTCTGCACTCTGTCAAAGACACGGGCAGAATCTGAATCATATCCACATAGCACATATTTGACAAAAATCTATTTGATGTGTACTTTGTCCACTCAAAACAGCTCAATCTGAGGAGGGCTGTTTTAGACAGGGTAAAAAGGTGCTGTTTTAAATGATCCTTTTAGTATTTTGACCAAAAAATGTTACAGACATTTCATTAAGACCCCAAGGAACTATATCAACCGTGGTAAAATGGGCATACGATGGGTCCTTTAAACTACTGTCACTTCAAATAAGATAAAAAATATTCTAATAAAAAACAAGAAAACATTTGCGAGCATGAATAAATGTTCAGGAGGAAAAGTTTACCGAAAGTGTATAAAGGTACATTTTCACAAACTCACCTGGAGAGGACGGTGGCACCGCGGATCCAAACCGATCATCCCGGTCGATCTGGAAGCATGCGCCGCTGTACATGGTGATACTTTTGCAATCCTTTGGGATGGTTGGACCACATGCCTGAAAAGAGATCATATCATCCTGATTGAATTAGAGGACTATTTGATTCTGTAATCGCCCCCTAAAACAACTGTTTTTCAAGCTGCAAGGCAATAAGAATGTGATAAGAAGTGAACATATCAAATGTTTAATTGGACTTTTGACTGATCTCTGTATTGATTTTAACTATGTTCTGGGAATCTGTGAAGTTTAACAACTCACCATAGTGTTTTGTGAGATGGGGTCATATGTCATTGTCAAACCAAGGGACATGTTGACTGCATATTCTGGCGCTGCATAGAAAACATTAAACACTTCATATGATATGAATGCTTGGTGTCACAGTATCTGTTTTTCTGGTCTTTCTCTGGAGACGTTATCAGCCGCCTACCTTCAAATGGCAGACTTGTGCAGGTATCATTACACTTGTATATTTTCCCCCTTCTCGATGGTGAGTACTGTTCAAGGGGAGCGCTGATGAGCACGCTGAGGAAATAAAACCCAGAGAAATATGGAACACAATCAGTATCGTCAGCGCAAGGCAGCTGTTTTCTTCTATCCAGAAATGCCATAAATTATTGCTGCTGTGAGACGTGAGACTGACTTACTCTGACTGTCTTTGCACCACCTGGTAGCCAAACCCTTTGGCAGCGTTGGTCCAGGTCTTCCAAGCCACAGGGTCGATATTGAAACATAGAGCCGTATTCAACACTGAGAAACGAGAAATGATTAGATCAGAATCATACTTGATGAAGTGTTATAACAACTGTAAAACTCATCAGAATTGTTGTCTTTAGGAAAATCTATAGACTCCATGTGTGGCATTCAGTTTGTTTTTGGTTTACAGGGGTGTGAACTGAGGGTGACCTCATTGTCTGTTTGGTTAACACCACTAGGGGGCACCAAAGCAGAGCCTTTCAAGCTCTGGACTCACTAGTGCAGTGCCAGACAGACCTGGAGATGAGAAAATGCTCTTAAATCTTTATATTTTATCCCATCTTTTCATATTGTGTATAATAGATGTGTAATGTAATTTTTTTATTGAGGATGTCTGCCTCTAAAGATTGAAGAGTCAGGGGTGAACAATGTCCGGAGTCTCCTCTCTGCACAGGACGAGCAGATATAGATAATATCTGGGAGGGTTGTTGATAGTTTAGCCTCTTCTCATGTGTTCCTGTGATTATTTTCCAGATTTTTGCCAACCTAATCTATTCATTCACGCAGGTTATTTGAATGATATATGTTGTTAAACAATCACAATTAATCTAAATGGTCAAAACGATGTATCTACAAGTATGAGCAGTTGAAATGGGATCAATACGGAGACTGGGGTCTCTGTGGGGTGTGGTCTATATTTTCTAAATTTTGTTGTTATTATTGTTCATTCATCCTGTAGCTCTGGTAAAACAAGGCAAATAATAGCATTTCTGCAGGAACACTTTAAATGTCACAAAACAAAATAGATTACATTTTTACTGCCTCACAAATATATAGAAAAACTTTCTCTCCATCTGTAAGGTATATATATAATATCATTTTATTTTTTTAAATACAATTTAAGAGAAAAAACCTGCAAGTTTTCTTACCTGAAATGAATACTGCAGCAGCAAATATCCCGGCCATTGTGTGATATCCTGTCGGGAAAATGCATAAAGGGCGATGATTTGCGCACATGAATGTATGTGGAAGTGAGAGAGGTGACTATTTCAATTACTGCTTGTGCATAAATCTTGAAAGAAATAGATGAAAGTTGAGGTTAGAGGAACTCGAAGTAGGTGTGGTTCCAATCCTTATCCCCTCGGTTTAATGTGGGCTATAAGGAAGTTCAGTAAAGTTGGCAAGATATTCACAGATTCAGACAATATGTCACCACTCCCAGGAAGAACAGGACGCTTGTTATTATGATAAGCTGTCCCTGAGAGCTCAACGCACTGCCAATTAAAACAAACTCATGCAAGTGGCCAAAACACAAGCGAATTAAGAAAACATCTTCATCAATTTCACAAAAACATTACAGAAACGCGCAGAAAATACAGAAATGCGCAACAATCAGAGGAAACGACATCGGATGACTCCCTAAAAAAGATGGACAAGTCCGCTTGTTGTTGCTGTTGCAGTTTGGAGTTGTTAAAGTCGGTGCTGGTCCGTCAGTGATCTTGGAAAATTTGCCAAACATGAAAGGTTTTTGGTTTATTTTAATTCATAACTAACTTTATTACTGCAGATTTTTCCTGTTTACCCTCTGAGAGACACTGGGCTGATACGATCTCAAATACCTGTATTTGTTCTCCGAGCGAGTGGGCGGAGCCGCGGGTTGTGTGGAACCGAATCTGTCTGATGTATTGGACGTGTATGTGTCTCCTGTGGAAACAGTGTCCATCGCTTTTAGGAGTCCTGTTGAGAGAGAATAAGTATATGAATGCATGTAACTGTATTTGTTCTGGAGGAGGCGCTGCTGCGTCTCATATGGCATGGAGTCACGTGTGACTGATGACACCACTACCTTATAAGGTAGTGGTGTACGTTACCGCCCTCTCACTCTGTGCGTTTCTGTAATAGTATATTATCATATTATGTTATACTGCATTACATTGCATATTGCAATCTGACACTGTTCACTGTTTTGCATTTCACTTTTTACTTCACTTTTTATATCTTTTATCTTTTATATATTTTTATTCAGAAATGTTTATGTCAAAATAAATGTTACTTTGTATAAATATTGGAAAAAGGTGAGTAAATAAAAAGTAGACAGTGAGTAAATGTATACTGGTTTTCTATTTGTATTGCTCTTCCTATGTATTTATTGCGTTTTTATGTTTCTATGTTCATTGTATGCACCAATAACCAGAGCAAATTCCTTGTAGGTGCAAACGTACTCGGCAATAAAATACTTCTGATTCTGATTCTGATTCTAATGTGTTGTGTTGTGAAATTGATGAAGATATTTTCTTACTTTGCTTGTTTTTTGTCCACTTGCATGTGTATTTCTTAGGTTGCAGTACGTTGAGCCCTCAGGGCCACCGTATAATTCAATACATTAAGAACCTTTTTTAAAACAACATCAGAAGAATACAACCTTAACTTCAGCTCTTGTTGGTTGTTGTGGCACTTTTTGCTGAAAAAGGGGAAGTGGATGCAGACACAGATATGAAGGAGTTTTATTTATAACAAAAAATCTATAAAGTCACTTTAAATTCAAGGTTACATCCACAGCAGTGAGAAAACATAAGGATTTATTTCTATAGATTAAAATGAAAATGAATGTAAAAGCATGAGTACAAAAGCCACAGCACGAATATTAAAGCACTTGTGATTTGTCCTCTCAGAACGTATGTTAGCACCAGGTCTGAATAGGGCCTGGTTTTAATTGGATTTTAAGTTGTAACTGACATGAGTCAGGCTTCATGATGTGTAAGACATAGACTTATAATTCACTAAAACTGTATTCTTGTTGTTTTAAGGTGCTGACAAAGCTGGGTCAAGTCTGAGAGACCTTGAAACTCATGTGGTAAACTGTGGGAGCGTTTCTGATTCGGACATTTGCACTTATGCCGTAAACCTTCAAGAGGTAAAAACTCAAAGTTTCCCATCCAAGTGAGTTTCTGAAATCGAATTGCTCTTCCCATCAGGGAGTGCATTGTGTTTTTCTCACTTTCTTCCACCTAACAAACACAAAGGAACACAGATAGTTTTGCAGGAATAATAAACAAATTGGTGCGGCTTGATTGCATGTAAGAGGACTGTTGGTGCTTGGCAGCAGTATATATGTGCCAATTATGTTTATTGTTCTGGTATGGGCTAAAGCGTTCATCAGCCCCTGGTTCTGCTGCAGCTGCTGCTTCTGCCTCATTCATCATTTCTTTGTATCCACTCTTGAAAAATCCAGCCTGAGATAAGAAAAGAAAGAAAGTGACATTAAAACACTTCGATCCTGCATTAAAGGTGCTTCATACATGAAGGGAAAGAAGAGAAAAACTGCTGAATAGTTAAAAAATGAAAGGATAGTGTTCATCTACTTTTATTGGGGGTTGGAACACCGTTCATTGACTCCATAAGGCTGTATAATAAACTAAAACAATGTATATATTTCGAGAGTCTCACCTTATACAGGCCAGCAGTGAGTAAAGCCATCAGAGCTAACCCTCCCAACGATCCCCCAACGATTTGCTTTGGTGAAATCTGGTTGTGGATACACTTTCTATCTCAGCTTCAATCTGAGACATGAAATGACATGAAGGTGGATCAAAATCAAGCTGATTTGAAAGACAAAGTAAAATAAGTAGAACTTGGAATCACCTTGTGAATCGGAGGCTTGTTATTAGACCCTGTAGAAAAGAAGATGTACTTGTTTGTGTCGTACTCCAGAGTAGCCGTGCTGGTCAGCAGGAATTTTGCCGAGTCGAGTCCAATCTGTTTAAAAATAAAAGACTTTGTGATGAGACCGGCATTGCCTTTGATGACTTTCAATTTCTTTGGTAAATTACTGTTATTTTATCACTTTAGAATGAGCACCAGATGTAAAATGCATGTTACAATATGACACTTGCACATCAGTCACCTGCTCTATCCATCCTGAACTGATGTTGGCAGAGATTTGGTACTTTTTACTCTCCAGTTGTCCCATGAACCTACTGCACCTGAACACTCCGCACCTGGCCACAGAGCAGTCCTGTTGGGTGAGGAAGAGACGACAGAAGTTGTAATACTGTGTAAGTACTTGAATCCCCCATTGTAGATAGTATACTCACCACTACATTATTCTCCTTTATCATAGCAACAAAGTCTTTGACAGTAGGTTCTTCGTCTGCTGTCTCTTTGGCAGTCTGGAATCTGGAACAGAACAGGTTTGCGTCAGTTTAACAGACGACCAGATGTGGTTCTCATGTGACCACTACGTCCCTCCGGCTCTTGAGGCTGCAACAGCGACATGAGACACTTTTCATGGATCAGTAACGTCACCTGCAAACTGCTCGAATCCATCCAGATGTCTTTATCGCCGAGCTTGACTGGCACCTTGATCACCACCGTGAAGTTCAGAGCCCTGATGTTGTTTGTGACCTGTCAGAAGAGGAGAACAGGAAGGGATCGCTCTGAGGAGGCTGAGCAAGCATCAGGATTGAATAATGAACAAGTTATTAAACCTAGCCAGGATGATTCTGTTTTCATCAGGGCTTTTGATGTTTAGAAGGATATACGTAAGAAAGAGAAAGAAACTTTTTGATGATAAATGTTTGATGTGTATACTTTTTTTAATCTTTAAAATTTCTATATTTTCTATATTTTCCTTATTTTCATAGATCTTGAAACTATACCAGGCATGTTTAGGGGGTGATATTGATCAGCATGTGTGATTTGGTGCAGATCTAGTTAAAACATCTAGGATCTAGTTAATTTAAATTTGGTTCAATAAGGAGACAGTTGGGCCTCGGCTAAGGATATGATCATATGAGGAGATACTTTACCACAATTGACTGCTTGTGAGGTTTCAGCAAATCGTTCTTTCCAGATGTGAAGTTGTATAGCTGGAGGAGCTGAAACAGATGTTTTAATATCAGGTAATAGACTGTACGCTTTGAAATTATTGATTTTTAATGTGATTTCTTTGTCTAACGCAGGGAAAAAAACACCAAACCTTTCAAACGTGACAAAAATGCTGTACTTAACGTCCAACCATTTCATTTGGTAAAGTTCACTTGAAGTGGAATGTTGCTGATTCTCACTAAAAGACAGAAGTGAAATTTAACTCTGCGAAATATGTATTAGTGATGTAATATGACTATTAAACATTGTAGACAGGCACAGTACCTGGAAGCATTTGCAGAGATAAAAATCTTCCTGTCAAATCGTCTGTTGCTTTCGATCCCATAGGAGACGGTGAACAAAGCCTGTAATGAAAGAGGGGTGAGATTGTCTCTTCGTTTTGCTGCAACAATGGGAAGAGATGCCTGTTTACAAATAACACAAACCTTAGTGTTGCTCTTGAAAATGGGGTTGTTAATAGTGCAAGTTGTCAATCCTCGCGATAAGCCATCTTCACTTTCCAAGGAGTTGCACTCGATTCTTCCCTTCATGAAAAGGCAATCCATGAAACAAAATTATTTGTCTGCTGTAGACTGTATCTGTAAATCAACAATGTGTCTCCACTTCCTCCCGTGAATGAGCCTTAAATATCCTGAACCTAAAAGTATGGCGGAACTTTGTGA
>JBAMIH010000345.1:0-21493 GCA_038501795.1 Pseudopleuronectes americanus | reverse complement strand
TATTGAGGAAACAGTCCTGGTGAAAAGACAGAATAAGAACTTATAGAAATAGTGTGTCTACAAAAAGTAGAAGAAGAAGAATAGAAGAAGAGAAGAAGTTCTTCTCATTCCTTTGCAGAACACGGTTTTCTCTTCACCTGCATCTGTATCCGTGTGGAAGCAGAAACGTTCAAATGTGGACAAAGAAATAAAATCTATTTGTAAGGGGTAAAAAAAAACTTGTTTTATAGTTTTAACTTGTTTGTGTTGAAAAATAAAAAGTAATTGCGTTGTAAAGATCTTTCATTCTCTCCTTCATCTCGTTAAGTTTGAACACACACGTCTTGTTGTTTAGGGCCTGAGCACCGACAGGGTGAGGCCCTATTGAGATTGTAGAGATTATTATTATTATTCAGACAAATGAATTGGCTTTTTGAGGGCTTTAACATGCTCAAATTCTTACCAAGATTTGCAGAAAGTTAGAAAGTGGTGAAAATGTACATATTCTGGAGGAATTTTCAATGGGCGTTGCAAAATGGCTCAACGCTGCCCCCCCGAGACCCCCGGAACGTGTTCACATTGACCGATCTTCACAAAATTCGGTACACAGGTGTATTATGACCACACAAACAAAAAAGTCTGGTCATGTCTCATATTCCACATTTTTACTTTGAGGTACTTGTACTTCTCTATGAAGCTGACGCAGAAGAAACACCGTGTCCGAGTCGCTTTATTAACATCTCCCCTTTCCAGGTCAGAAATGAATGTTTATGCTCTGTGAACAAGTTACTAAGTTGTTTTGTTACAATATTATAATTATTTTGATAGTTGAATTCGTGATTGTGTGATGTTTGTGCAGCTAGTTGTATCACACTGTTTGTGTAGCTGGCTAAACTCTGCTCTTCCATTGGTCCAGTCATGAAGCAGCACGAGGGTAGCATGAGTGCAACAGATGTTGTGTGCATTGTGACCATGGATAGCTTAGCAACACACACAAACAGAGAGTAAGATGTTACTAATGTGTATGTGTGTGGTTAATGCTCACTATGTTTATGGGTGTAAATAATCAGGATTAAGATATTTTTGTTTATTGCCAATAATTTAAGTTAATGTTCAAGGATTAATAGGCCATTTCTATATATATTGTTACCTGTCAATTTAACTGTATAGGATAAGTGAATGGAAAGAAAATGCATGACAGAAGAAACACTGTGTCATTGTCGCAGCTGTATTATAATCCTCTTTCCAGGGATCAACACCTCCATCATGCTTGCCAATTGCTTCTTAGCAGATTTTCCCATGGAGCAGAAGAACCTGCGGAAACATCCTTTCTTTTTTGGTGGAGGTGTATTCAGGTGAATCACCAATTCTTCAATGATGATGTTGTCTTGGATCATTGTCTCCATGAGTTGCAGGATCTGGGTCGCACTGCCAACACTCTCCAGCAGTGATTTGAACATGACCTTGTGGATCCAGTCAACATTTTCTAAAGAGGTTACGATCTTTGTATCGGGATCGATCATCCACTTTGCCTTCTCTATAATATTGTTGACGATGTCGTGCCCATTTACGGTAATCGGTGGTACTTGGGCCTTCTTTATGGTATAACATACCAGTGCTCTGATAACATAGGTGATCTTCACTACAGCTGCCTCTGACAACTCTCTAGGACCATATGGACTCTCATCAGAAGATTCATCTCCAGTATTTTCTTCTTCAGAATTTTCCTCTCCAGAATTCATATCTTCAGCAGATTCTTCTCCAGAATTCATATCTTCAGCAGATTCTTCTCTAGAATTCATATCTTCAGCAGATTCTTCTCTAGAATTCATATCTTCAGCAGATTCTTCTCTAGAATTCATATCTTCAGCAGATTCTTCTCCAGAATTCATATCTTCAGCAGATTCTTCTCCAGAATTCATATCTTCAGCAGATTCTTCTCCAGAACTCATATCTTCAGCAGATTCGTCTCTAGAATTCATATCTTCAGCAGATTCGTCTCTAGAATTCATATCTTCATGACAGATTCTTCTCCAGAATTTCTCGATTTTATCTTTAGAAGAATTTCCGACTGCAGAAGATTCTTCTCCAGAACTCATATCTTCAGCAGATTCTTCTCAGAACTCATATCTTCAGCGGATTCGTCTCTAGAATTCATATCTTCATAAGATTCGTCTCCGGAATTTGTATCTTTAGAAGAATTTCCGACTGCAGAAGATTCTTCTCCAGAAGTTTTATCTTTGGAAGATTCTTCTTCAGAATTTGTATCTATAGAAGACTTGTCTCTGGAATTTTCGACTTCAGATAATTCGTCTTCAGAATTTCCATCACCAGAATTCATCTGGATAATGGGTGTACCGGCAACCCGTGATGGACTTTCCTCACTTCCATCATTAGAACGTTCATCATCTGAACATTCATCTCCAGAATGTTCATCTTCTGAACTGCCATCGTCGGAATTGCCATCGTCAGATTTCCCTTTCTCCTCTGACTTTTTCAGATGTGATATAAATTCTTCTTCATCACCCCTGTCCTCATGAAGGTCCTGGTCTTCTTCTTCACTTTGGTTGTTGGATGAATGGACCAAGGAATTAGTTAAATTGCTAATGAGAGCCATCACTTCGTTTAAGACTTCTGTACCATAACGGTTTCCCTCAAAACGTTGTGTAAGCAACATGCCTATTCTGTTGTTGATTATGCTCACAGTCTCTTGAGCAATCAACTGACTGAATTCCGACAAGTTCTTGAAGTAACTTCCGGATTTATTTGCTGAAACTTGTTTGAAGAAATTAGGAAAGTTATCTTTCATGTTCTTCATGACAAAGTCCTCATCTATTCCAAAGCAGCTTTGATCTGGTCCTACAGGTGGGGATTTCTCAGTCCCACCTGAAACTGCCTTGATGTTTTTTTTTATTGCCCTGATGGACAGTTCAAGACACTCCTTGCAGGAGGCCATGGTGTATGTTGCGTTGTAGTAGGTCATTGTGTACCACCGTCTCAACTTGTGAATAGATCTGTGTTTTCTTCAGCCACTTCAATTTCGTTCAGCTATAATCAGGATCATGCCTAACATCTATGTGCTCAAGCCTTTATTCTAAATGTGGGATCATAGGGAGAGGGAACTCACCCAACCCTATGAAGTTTCGAGGGTAAAGGGAAGTAAAGGGGAAGAAGAACAGGAAGTAGTAAGGAGAGGTAGTAAGATATTCATACATACTGTCAGTAATGTATATTGCTACATCCCAGCTGCCATTGTGTAATAACGTTTCCTTTGGTTATGGTTTTTCCTTCTGATTTGCCAAGTGAACTGTCCATGATGTCTTCACCATTTAGTGCTTAGCCAATAAATCCACCCCTTGATTCTATTCCTGTGTGTGATCCGGTAACTTCATTAAAAGTAGCCACAATATTCATATTTTGAAATCTATACAGAGTGTTTTTCTCACACCGAAAAAACATAAAAAAGCATGCAAGGTTCACGGTCGCATCTCACATAATAGTGAAAACTCATTAGAACTACAAAAGATTGGAACAACAAACATACGCACGTACAGAAACGCCATTCAATTTGTAGTTCTCTGTATGGTTCTTCCTGGTTTAGATTAGGGTTGTGAAAATAGGGTTTAGAAAACCTATTAGCGGTTTGCTTTTTTAACTATGAATAAAAATATTGAAACTGAAAGACACATATCTCGACATAGATATCATCAAAACACATTTTTATTAAGAAACCTTGCTAAAATATAGCGTTTTCCACCAGGAATACAGCAATCTCCGCCATCTTGCTTCATCAGAGCGCTGTGGAGGTCCAAAAATGTAGCGCTAAAAATTCAAATGATTCTTTACGAAAATTTGGACATAACTTTTAGTACGATATCTTACGAACCATTTCATGAGACCACGTTGGATAGATAGATAGATGGATACTTTATTAATCCCGTGGGAAATTCAGAAAATGCTTTTTTTTGATTCTGTGCAGCGAGTTTCACGTTTCATGTTTGAAACCTGAACATTGTAGATAGATTTGAATTAAGTGGAATCTTCTATAAAAGAGAAAAGATGGACACAGCAAGTAAATCCTCCAAGTTAATGTGTTTCCTGATCCAATCACATTATTCATCAGGACGTTTTCAAATCACTGTTAAAATTCATCAGTTGTAATAAGATGACTCAATATTTAAGGTTTGATTAAGTTTAGGCAGAAATTAAAGATTTTTTGGGAAGTTCATGATTTGGATTGAATCTCGTGTTTACTTAACCCTGTAGCACCCCTTGTTGTAAAATTACAACGTTACCTTTAACCATCCTAAAAAACAATCTGGCTTTTTTTTTCTTGTTTTTTTACCACATTTACATAGTCATTGGGTCCTATTGTTCAGTCTCACAATGTTATTGGATCGTACATTTGTTTATAAGTGACGCCTTCTGGCCATGAACTCACACAATCTCTCAAGGTTTCCTTCGAACAACATCTATTGGTTTCATTGGACTGGATTCATCAGATGCATGTAAGTAAAATGTCTTTTATATTTTTTTTGGATGTTATTATAATGTCTAGAGCATGTACATATGTAGTTAGTGTGGAATAGATGCATCAAATTTCTTTTAGAGCTTATTATATAATTGTTGCAATTATACAACACTGGGTGAATGTGGTAGTCAAAATAGCTGGCTTGTTGCAGTGGGCTCAAACAGGTTGTGTTCCCTCCACTACACCACTGCCTGAAACATAGTATTTTCTTTATACATGGATAGTATACATTCTACCCTTGTGTTGTGTTCTGGTCAAATTTGACTGATTTAAAAGTTTTATCTCTAAAAAATGTAGTTAATTTGATCAACCTGACCTAAAATTCCATGACTTTGTCCATGGAACAATTCAGTTCTGGGGACAGGAATGTTCCTGAATGTGGGGTGTGGATGTAAGTGGGGGGATGCATGTTTTCCTTTTAGTATGATAATTAGAGCCATTAAACCATTTACATTTACATTTACATTTAGGGAATTTAGCAGACGCTTTTGTCCAAAGCGACTTACCAGGCAGACAGTATTGTCTGCATGGAAAACATTTCTACCCTGAGCACTTGGTCCACCACCCTATCTATTCCTTCAGGTTATGTACTACAATATATAAAACATATATTCATGTTAATTAATTGATATTTTATTTTCAGAATGCCACCAGCAAGGAGAGAGCCGCGATACACGGTGCAGGATGTTATTGACCTGGTCCAAAATGGAGAGAGTGAGGTTGAGATTGAAATCAGTGACACAGATGAGAGTGATGAAGACTCCGATGAAGATGTCTGTAAAGAAGTGGACAAAGAAAACCAACCACCCATGGTCTGTCCAGCTGATAATTACGTGGACATCGAGCCAAAAACAAGGAAACACACCATGCCCCGTGACAGGTATCGCTGGCTGAAAAAAGATCAGTCCCAACACAGATTTTTTTCTGGTCTGGATATCACAGCAGATGACATTTCCCTCCACACACCATTGGAATACTTCCACAAGTTTGTGTCCGAAGACATGATTGAGGCTCTGACACAAAACACGAATGAGTACAGCTTTCAGGTGCATGGAACAGCTGTAAACACCACTGCAAAGGAAATTGAAAAAATGCTTGGCATGTACCTGAAGATGGGCCTGGTACAAATGGCTGGAACCTGTATGTATTGGGAGACAGAGACGCGGTACTCCCCTGTTGCTGATGTGATGCCACGCAACAGATTCCAATCCCTGTTGACATCATTACATCTAACCCTAGTTGGTCATTTCCCAAGGAAGACAGGGAGAAGACGCTGCAGACAGTGCAATAAAGGATACACCAACACGCAATGCAGAAAGTGTGATGTTCGCCTTTGCTTTTTAGACAACAGGGACTGTTTTTGGGACTTTCACCACCAATGAAAGTCTTCATGACCAATGTCATAAAAAGAAAAAAAGAGGGAAAAAACGCGCTTTTTAAGAGTTTTATCTTGTTTAATATTTTTAATAATTTTAATAAATGACTTCATAAAAATATGACTAATGTGTGATTATTATTAATGTTATATACCGTTATGGGGCTAAGTAAGCAATCAACCCTGCAAATGAACCCTTAACGTGAGTACAAATACAGAAATCCTGCTCCCAACTAAGCCCAATGTTGCAATATTACAACATTTCTCTAAAAACGTACACAAACTAAATCTTTCATTTCTGCATCAAAGGCCTCATACAACATGATCTGAAAGGTCAAATAATTTTTTTTTAGGTTTTTCTATATTTGGGTCTTACAGGGTTAAATACCTAACTTTCCAGGTCAGGGCGGAGCCTCGTCGTCATGGTTACAGCAGCAACCACCTGGTGAAGCTTAGGAAAAAGGTTCAGGTCGTTCAGAGAAAACCTGAAATTACTAATAACATTTAAAAACAAATATTGACACAACCGGTTCAAGAAATAACATTTTAATTGACAATTCCACAGGAAAACTTTGTTGTAGATCTAGTAACAAATTACAAGACAATACTTGAAATACTATGAAAGAAGGAAAACACAGAAAGTGGTTCATTACATGCTCTAATTTTGCGGCTCTGAGTCGTCTTTGCAACAAGCTGCTTTAAAATTGAGAAGAACCAAACTAAAGTGAAGCAGTCAATAGGTTTTGCAGGAAAACACCTGGTGGAGGTAATCTTTCATTAAGTGCCACCTGTCAAGTTTAAACCAACTTTGAGAAACATTAAAGTAGGCTCTACAGTTTCCAGTCTTATCTCAATGAAGTGATGGAGCCAGGGATTCGCTCCATCCCGCTCCGCCCCTCTGCTCGGTGACGGCTCCTCTCGTTTCCTCCTGTGACTGAAACACATGGAGCTGCAGATCCTGGCGAGCGGCTCCAGCAGCAGTCGAGGCGTAGCAGCGAGAAGCGGCAGCTCCCCGGTGGCGACATCTTTAGGTTGGATTTGCCATTTAGTGCAGCTTAATCGACTGGAACCGCACCGCGTCTGTCTTCCCTCTCGCCACGTGCACGGCCGAGCCTCGTGGGTGTGTGCGCAGAACACCGAGCCGTGCTTAATTAAGTCCTGATGAAACCATACATCTCTCTGCAGAGCCACACACCAGGGGCGAGCGGGGAGGGGGCGGGGGCCTGTTTACTTTTCATTATCCAGCCCAGTCGTGTGAGTCCAGGCTCTTCACTGCTGGAGGCCGCTGGATGAAACACCTTCATTTATAAAACACTCTCTTCTCTCATGTGTTGATTTGTCCATCATGTAAATCCACAAACTGTTGCTGCTGCTGTGAAAATCCCCTAAAAGCTTCTTTTCATGGCTCCTCACCTCGGTCACATTGTTCCCTGAGAGTAAAAGTGTTTGATGTGCTGCGAGAAAGAAGGGAACTAATTATTCCTTTGTGTGTTTCGTCTGAATTGAAATGTTCAAAAGACGAGTGAAAAGGAAACAAGGCTTTTTAAAAAGGTGGAAGCTCAAATGTACCAACATGCGTTTTTTGAATTTCTGCACTTTGCTGATACCTGCAGACGATCTCTGAGCTGCAGCGCGTCCTTGAAGTCTTCGTGAAGTCTGGGCTCTGCTCGGACGCCTTCACTACATCCAAGAGAAATCTGGGGTGAGGGGGGGGAGCAGCAGGGAGAGGAAGAAGAAGAAGAAGAAGAAGAAGAAGAAGAAGAAGAAGAAGAAGATGGGATTTGAAGCCTCTCGTCTCTAACATCCACTCATCAGTGTCCTCTCAGGTCGATCGTCTCCCGTCTTCATCTCTATTCTTTCTCTTCATTCACTTCATGTGATTTTACGTTTCTTCAGCTTCACACGTCCAACTATGAAATAACCAGAGGAGACACTCCTGCTCATTCTGCTGCAAAGACACAACCTGCTCTCCAAACCTCCCCTCGCAGGTGGAATCAGATCTGAGCTGAGAATCCATCTCCCTGGTCTTTTCTCTGCCTCTTGCTCTTGGCGGCGAGCTGCAGCACGGGAAGAGGAAATGTGCTGCTTAATGAAAAGTAGTGTGGCCACAGTCAGAATGTCTCCACGTCTTTAATAGAGCAGATCACGAGTTCAAGCTGTGCACACACTTTGAATACAGTTTGAATACAGTTTGAATACACTCCTTTAAAAGTGTTTTTGTTGGAATCATGGAGAATAACATTTCCTCCGGAGCACTTCTACGAGTCGACATGTTCTCTTCACTGTTCCCTTTTTATAGACGTGATAAATGTCATTTCTCTAAATACAACTGTTCTTTTTTGTTTCTTTTTTTAGAATCCCAGCCGACTGAAGACGTGTGTTTGCTTTTCTGAGTTTAACGCCCATCTGCAATAAAAAGATGAATGTCACTTGCCCTACTTATCACTACCACTAGGAGTCTGAACTGTTCGCAGTTGGGGAGGCTTTATTTAAAGTTAATCAAGACGGGACTAATCAGTGAAGATCATTAATGCTAATTAAGAGAATCAGTTTCCTCTTTAAACCGACACCTATCTGAATAGAGGTCATTTTAAATTGAAGGAGCTGTTTTAAAATTGAAATGTTCACTGTTTTGTGGATGTGACACAAACGTTTCACTGCTGTAGTCCGATGAAAGTAAAAACTGGAGAACGATAGAGTCCCAAATGACTCACATGTCCCACAGGAGGAATTTAATCATCAAGAGATCGTCTAATATCTCTCGGAGAACAAAGAAACACAAACACAAGGCACCGTGTGTTTCCACAGTCTCCTGAGACGATGAAGGACTCGAGCCTCCGTCCTGATTTCACCTGTTCACCGTGCAGCTCCAAGCAGCCGGCCTGTGGACCGCTTCCTGATCTGAGGTCAGTCCTGTCGGTGCCTCGTGGTTTGGTCATGCAGCTCCTTCCTGCTCTCAGGTCAGTCCTGTCGGTGCCTCGTGGATTTGTCATGCAGCTCCTTCCTGCTCTGAGGTCAGTGGTCTCTTCTCCATGAGGCAGCTCAGCCCAGAGGGGCGGTGACATCGTCTGGAGCTCAAGGAGACGACATCATCAGGTCAGTGACTCCGCCCCTTTTCTCCCTACAATGACTGTCAGCTCTCGTTAAGGCGATGGAGAGAAGAGGTTGATGGGAAAGTGCACGTGTGAATCAGGACTAAAAATAACAGCTGCCACCGTGTGTCACCAAAATATTATCATCATTGATAAAAAGAATGATTCTATGGGATCATAAATCACTTTGTTTAAAACCAGCAAAACAGATTCAAGTGACTTTAAAACCTGATTTGATAAAACAGGAAGAATCAGGGAAGAAATTAGGGAATTTAAAAAAGAGAAATAAAGACGTCTATGATCAGGCTGAATGATTATGATATTGAGGATGACATAGATACACAGATAAATGTAAATTCTATACGTACAATCACATTAAATTCACATATTCACAAGTATTTCTACATTTCCCCTTAAGATGATGTTTGTATGTTTGTAGATGTTTTTGCATGTTAACTTACTTTTTCATATTTTTACTTTCCCCTTTGTCTTAGCAAAATTCCCAGTTGTGAGAATACTAAAGAATTAATTTATTTTTTCATCATCTTATCATATTACTTATCTCATCTTGTTGAGGTCATTAGACTCTAACTTCTCCCTGCTGAATCTTCTGTCTTAAGACTGAGGATCTGTGGCTTCTCCCCGCCCTCATTAAGAAAGTTGAGTTTTAATCGTGGATCTATCTCCTGGAACCTTTGGACCATGTTCCAGTCGGCAGTCCTGCTGAACTCTGTGTGACACCGGCTGATGCTGATCACCGATTCTGATCCGTGACAAACAACACAAGCACTTTACAGACGTGACTCATCTGTGGAACAATCCACTGTTTGAACTGCAGCTGTGACAGTTCCATGTTGAATGTGCTGGTTTCCCTCGGAGCTCTCGGATGTGAGCGGCTCCTCTGTATTCACCTCAGCTCGACTCCGTAAAGAACAATCACCCCAGAGGAAACATTACCGTCCACATCTCCTCTCTCTCTCCGCCACATTCATGTGAGCAGTGGGAATGTGGTGTTTGGGGTAAATGGAAGGAGCAATGACTCTTATCTCCACACATTCCTCCGGCGCTGGAGGAACTGATGGAGCTGTCGTTCAAGTTTCTTTCTCTAACAACATTCTCACTGAATCGTGATGCTGCTGCCGTTAGACTCAAGGTGAGGATAAAAGAGGTTTGATAGTGTTTACACAATTATATTGATTAGCATTTTAACATTTGTATTAAGTGGTTTCATTTAAAAGGGCATCTGGATTTTAATTTGGTTTCTTTTAGCAGAAATCCAGCTGGTGTTTATCAAAACCCCAAAAAGAGGATTAACCTGTAAGTAGAAAGCAGAGATCTGGTCCCTCGCCTCCAGATTCTGTTTATTAACATGAAGAATGTGTTTATAGAGATTAGGTCATGTTGAAGATGTGACTGAGCGTGGACCGAGTGCTGCTGGTGTCGTACGAGCGTTGTGTGGTACAGTGAAGGAGAAGGACTGCTCGGCTGCTGCACCTCCACTCAGGGGTGAAAGCTGCAGTTTGTAATGTCCACTGTTCAGACAGAGGACGGAGCAGGACACAAACAAACAGTCTGAGGTTCAGAGTCTTCAGTCTCACATCGTGAAGTCCACCTGCACCGGAGTTTCCTCTGTAAATATTCCAATAACAGAAAAGAGAAGTGGACGCCTGACGGGGGTGAAAGTGACAGACAGGCGGCACAGACATCACACGGCTGCAGCAGCTGCACCTGCACAGACGCTGCCCTGTGTCCTCGGAGACGTTTAGGTTCTGGAGCGACAGCACTTACTGGAACTCGCTGACGTGATGCAGTGTGTGGCCTCCTCTGCGTCTGGGCTGCAGCAGACACACGCTTCATTAGCTGCAGAAGATGTAATGAGCCGGGACAAGCAGGTCGGACTCGGAGCTGGCAGCAAATTGAATAAATCCATGCAGATGTAAGTAAACAGAGGTTTTCTCTTAATGGGCAGCTCCTGGGCCGCGGTGCTACCACCAGCAGGATGGATGCACAGATGTCTGCAGAGGACCGGAGCTACTTTACTCTACAGCTTCAGCACTAAGTGATGTACTGAAGGAGCACGAACTTTATTCAACCTGCTGTCAGCTGAGTTATGTTTGCTGCGGCTGGTCGGACAGCGGCTCTGGACCTGGCAGCGATTCAGCTTTTTGTTCAACGAGTCCCCGAGTACAACAGATGTTTGGTGTCAGGACGATTTAAATCTCACTTCTCAGGTTTCTCCGGTCGCTTCACATCTCTGCCGCCTGTCGGCTCAAGAAGACGAGGAGACACAAATCTGATTCAATCTGATTTAATCTGCAGAACGAGGAGATTCATGAGGATTTATTTAAAATCGATTAAGATAAAATAAGATAAAATAACCAACTCACAAAGCACCTGGCAAGGACCATAAACAGCTCCTAAACGCGAAGCCAAAACATATATTGCCCCCTGCTGGCTGACTGCAGTTAAGGTCATAAGTCCTGCCTCCTCAATGTTAGCGAATGTATTGAAAAAATAAAAAGTCAAAGTACACGTCAAGTTTGTCCAAGATGGTTATTGTCATTTTAGGTCGTTCTTCACATTGATGTTCATTCATGTTTCTGATAAGTTTGGTTTAAATGTTTTATTTGATGTTATGAAAAACAAGTGAAATGTTATGATTGACATGTCAAACTGACTCGTGATTGGTCGAGCACATGCAGACAAATGACATCATCGACGTGAGCTAGCATGCGTATTCAGGTTGTTTTGGCTTCATGTCTGGATAGGGAGAGGAAGTGGATATAATTTGACCATATTTATTTACCAACTTGTAGCAATGTTATTTCTTTAAGCTAATGATATAATATAAATGTGACACACTCCACTTCTCTGTTGTTTTGTTGGTGTAAACAAAACTCACGATGAAAATAATGATATATTGTAACATTGCTGCTGAAGACTGTGTTTGTGAAACGAACACGATCATCCCATTAAAATAAGTTGTTTTGACTCTGGTCATTTTATATAAAAGCAGTGACTCACCCGTCTGGATTCTAACAGGCTGATGCTGAGTTCCCACTGATGAGCATTGTGTCTCTAACTTCTTCCTAATTGCCTTCGTCACACGGACAAACAACTCTGTGTTTCCTGAGCTGGTTCTGATTACCTCTGATTAACGAGAGCTGCTTATCTCAATAAAACCAAATGTGTCATCGCTACAACACGACGTTCCCTCTCGACACCAGGAGTTTTGAAGGAGGACGTGAAAGGCATGAAAATGATGTTCACGATAATGTTTCTCTGAAAATACAGATTCCTGTAAGAACTCCTTCAATATATCAGATCCACCTTCTGATCAGTTGCTTCCTTTGTCTGTAGATTGGACAGAAACGATCCAAAATCACCAGCAGGTTCCACTGAGCTCTTTCCTATCCGTGTGGAAAGTGTAAGTGCACAGCTCAGTTGTTATTCTGTGGAAAGCACTTGGCTTAGTTGAGCATGTGTCTGGAAGGGGAATTGGGGTTGACAGCATTATTAATGAATGCTGAGCAGGGCTAAAGAGTCTGACAGCGGGGATAACGCAGGGCTGATGGATGGTTCTTACCCAAAAGAAACTCACCCTAACTTTGCTGCCTACAGTAAATTGTGTGGAGTGGAGAAGCTAAACTCTCAAAACGGAAATCAATCACAGGGAGTTGCTGTAATTGTGCGTCATATATTTTTCTCCCTTTTATATTAAAGGTTGAAATGTTCTGGTCCTGAAAACACAAACAGACTCAGGGGGCATCAAAGTAAACTTTCCATCTGCGTGTGGTGCTTTCAGCCAGCGCCTGCTCTTATTTATATATTGAAATATGTTTAGTCATATCTTGTATTTGTCCTCTAACTTTGCTTTTTATTTTCATTCTCACAGATGAACAGATATTTGTCGTCTTTGCTTTAAAGACAAGTTATTCTCTCTGTTTCCTTTTCCCTCCTGCAGTGGTCGGACGAGTCAGAAAAACTAATAACTCTCTATAATAATAAAAACCTGCGTTTTTATTAAATAATAAAAACCTGCGTTTTTATTATTATCCCTGGATTCTACAGTTAAATCCTGAAATATTAATCTCTAGATGAACAAATTGATGTTGGTTTATAGAATTAGCGACTGCATCACATCGATAAGAAGAGTCCGACTGTTAAACTAATCAAGGTTTCAAAAAGCAAAAGTCTCCTCCTCCTCCTCCTCCTCCTCCTCCTCCTCCTCCTCCTCCTCCTCCTCCTCCTCTTCCTTCTCTTCCTCCTCGTCCTCCTCCTCATCCACCTCCTCCACCTCCTCCTCCTCCTCCTCCTCCTCCTCCTCCTCCTCCTCCTCCTCCTCCTCCTCCTCTTCCTCCTCTTCCTCCACCTCCTCCTCCTCCTCCTCCTTCCCCTCTCCTTCCTTTCTCCTCTGTCTTTTCATGCCACCATCTGTCTCTTTCCCTCTCATTTATCATTTCGCTGTATTCTGCATCTGTCATCCTGTCTCTCCCTCTTCCTCTTCCTCTCGTCCTCCTCTTACTCTTGCGGGTTGAAGACGTAAACCTCTCAGGTTCGTTGATGTCAGAGACGCCCGAGCGTCCCCGGTGGCACCGGGTCATCTGTGTGTGACCCGTTCGGAGCGGGTTCAGGAGTCAATATTAATTTAGAGGACGAGAACCAAACAGACATTTAACGGAGGACAGCAGAGATGATTGACGTCCGACCCCCGAGTCTCCCTGTGTTCTCTGACAGGAAGTAGAGCGGATGTGTCGGTGATGTAAAGAAGTTCCAAACAAGCCCAGTGAGTCGAGGCTCTTCTATTCAGCCTTTAACAATCGACCAAACAACTCCCACTCACATCTGATGGGCATCGGTTTCTGGGTCAAAGGCCTCTGCAGGGATCACATGGATGGAAACAGGAAACTGGAGCGGCCACAACACGATGACACACGTCAATCAACTCTTGTCTCTCCTGTCGACATCTGCAGCTTTTTGCCTTCGCAGCCACAAAGTCCATCCGTCGCCGTCCAAACCAGATCAACCATCACCTGGATTTAAAGAGGAACAACATGAAATCATCAGAGTCTCCTCCTGGTGGCCGGCAGCGGTATAGGTCATGATCCCTGCCTCCTCCATGTTAGTAGATGGACAAATGAAAAAACCCTGAAGTCCTCTCAACTGCCAATAAGATAATGACTTGATATATATCTCTTGTGCACAAGTTAAATAGTTAGAATCTGTCTGAACAAGGTCAAAAGTTTCATTTAATTTTCACTATTTCTGAATATGATAAATATAAAAAAAATACAGAACGTCTAACTCATGTACTGACAACGTGAAATGAGTCATTTCCCTTTCGTTGTGTGTTCACCTGCTGTTTTAAACAACAAACAGTTTTTACATTCATCTTCCCCAGAGGGTCGGCACACTGGTTTTTGTTTTTGTTCAGTGGACCTATTGTTTTCCTCTCTAACAGAAACACTCCCACTCGTTCCCCCCCGGGGGCCAAATGTATTTCTCTTGATGTAAAGACCAAATATATTTATTTTGTTCAGTAATTCAGTCTGAACATTGAAATGCTGCAAGTCAAGGACAATTTAATTAAAGTCTATAATTTATTCTGAGTTTTAAGATAAGCTCTGCATGGGCTTGGACTTTTTTTAAATTCCCCAACGCTGCACTAATCAATATTTTTTATATTAGCAATGGAACCAGATTACGTCCCAGTCTGCAGCCTCAGCTCAGTGGGAGGATTTAAGAATTACCCATATTAACCTGTCGGGGTTTTCCCTTCTCTCCTGTCGGCCTTTAGCTGCTTGGTGCACGGAAAGTCGGTTTTGTTGCCGAGACTAAATCTTCCAAATGGGCTGTGACGTGAGAACGTACATTTCTGAGTCACTTAACGAGGAGGCTGCAGGAAAAGTTCCTGAACACGTCAATCACAAGAATAACAAGTAATAATTAATACTTTTGCAATGTCTGGAGTTTAAATTGAAGAGTTACTTGTTGTTCTACGAGTTTCTTTGAAATCCTGCAGGATCAACAACACAGAGACAACACACACATTCCTCTTTTCACAGAAGTACATTCAACATTTTCTTTCCTGGGGGGGAATGCAGCTCATTCCCTGGAGAACTGATGCTCCTCTCGGGTCAGGGGACACAAGCAGCCGGCAGCCACTCAGGCTGGTTGTGTAACAAAGATGGGAAAGAGTTTTCCTGAAGAGAATCGGGAAAGATCAACATATGAGAAGATAAAAGATTTGAAGGCTTTTGTAATTTTAACAGGCGACAAACTTTATCTTTTAGTGAGTTTCATTGTCTCCGTTATAGAAACTGGACCCGAGGTTATTAAAGAATTGAAAACTCTTTATGTTAGTAAAACAAGTGAATACTAATAAAGAGTAAAGGTCTGTAAAGCCGAGCAGGACCCTGGGCTGTTATTGACTCAGACACTGTGAGGTTATGAGAAGTCGACTTTACTTCTTAGAGCCTCTAATAAGTCGTGTTCCGACGGGCCGCTGGGGGAGAGCGTGTCTTCCACCCTGACATTCAGAGGTATTAGCAGATAATATTAAAGAGCCATTCACACTCTGCACTTTTCACAGAAGCTCAGCAGGAATGTGAAGAGACAGCAGAGCCGGCTGAGCTTAACGGGACTGACAGGACGCTCCACTTCCCTTTGAAATGCCATTTGTAGGACGTGAAGACTCACACAGACACACACACAGACACACACAAACACTAACACACACAGAGTCACAAACTGCTCACACAGGAGTTCAAACCTTAAACTGCAACAATTAATTATTTCATGATAATCAATATAACGGATGATGAACCAACTCTGCTCAGATATTTTGACATGTTTACTATTAAAGGACAATATAACAACGGTGGAGTTTTATTTGAAATATCTTGGTAATATTCTGGATGAAGTGTGAAACTTTTCCTCCATCACATCATTAAATAAGAAGTTTATGTTTTAATCCATTTCTTTCTCTTAGGAGACACAAATAAAGTGAAACAATACAGTTTCACGACCGTGCAGTAAAATGTGAGGCTCATATACTACACACTAATCTTCGACTGTCTCCTGGCAGAGGACCAGCAGAGGTTGAATCCTTATTAAACCTGCATGTTGTCTTTAACGGAGTCTGTCCCCTCCTCTTATGTTTCTGAAGGGAAACAGGGAGGTGACGGACATATAGAAACTGGCCTCAGGGAGAAAATAAAGAGCAACATAAGGCCGGGGTCACACATCGTACGTTCATGTCCCGCAGCGCTGGTCGGCTCATTCACATTGTGTTGTCACAACGCACAAACATTGTATACAGACACACAGATAGACACACATCCAGAGACCTCCACCCTCACTGTCCTGCCACCATGACGACACTAATGCATTGTGGGTCCTGCAGGCGGGGGGGCTATTCATAGTTCTGCCAAATGTCACGGATGCAAGGTTATTGACGTTATCATATCAGGAGAGTCACAGTTAACGAGTCAGAAACTCGTCAGTCAGCTGATCGACGGGATTCAAACTTCATCTTCTGATTCCATCGAGGACTGGACCCAAAAATATTAAAGAGTTTTTAACTTCTTAGAGAAAATCCAGAACCCGAAGAGATGATCAAGAACTGATCCATCGATTAATCTGTAAACCAAGTTGTTGTTTTTTCAACAGTGACTCGTATCTGTTATTAGATATGATCTCATTGTTACTATTCTGTGGTGTTTTTTATTTATTTGATTAATTCTATTTACTTTTATTGCTTTTATAAAATAATCTTAAAAATTATCTTTTCATAATTGCTTTGTAACGTTTTTTTTTCACCTTCCTTAATGGGAGCATATTTCCTTTGTAGCAACATCTAATCCTCTAGCGATCTTATTGGCCACACATTTGTATTATTTAATTTAATTTAATTTATTATTTAACAATATTATACTAATACATGCATGTGTATTTCCTACCAGAGCGGTTTCATTGGTTTATGATGATTTAAAATGCATCCAAAATAAGTAAACAGGCGATTTATTAGTAATTTTAATGAAAAAGATTATATTAAATAAACAACATTTATTTACAGACTTTTATTGTGAAGGAATAAAAGTCAATTTAAAGTCCCTGGATCCTGTTCCAAGAAGAATCAATTCAAAAGCCATCAGATTTACCGGAGGTCGTTGTGTCAGCAGTTAACGTCTCTGCTGAGGCGACCTTCAGTCACCTGTTGTGTGTGGTGCAGCGAAGCCTGACCTCTGACCTCTGGCAGAAAATGGGCCAATTATCCAACAAGCTCAGATTCAGTTTTCATCACAGTTCGTTCTGCAGCTGAGGCTCGATACGAAAACATCCTGGACACGGGGTCGGAATGAACAACTGCAATCCTGCATTTAGTAACACCAGAGTTTACTATTTATAATTAAGAGCACAGACATCTCCACAAGACGGGAAGTGTTATGACAGCCCCCTGGTGGTTGGCTGCAGTATAAGTCGGAAACTGCAGCTCCTCCATGTTGGCAGACGGGACACGGAGAGAACTAGAACATGAGTCCACTCCACGATCACCACAGTGCAGACTCTGACTCCAAATGATGTTATTGTCACAAAGTGGCAGCGTTCGTATCCACCACAGTTTGACTTTACTTCTGGACGTCTGCAGGAAGTGGAGACGTCTCGTTCATCTGGATTCACACTGTGTCTGCAGCTCAGGTCTCATCTCACTGTCGTCACTCTGCTGCAGTTTGAATGATCTAAAACAAACTTACAGTATAATCAAACATGTGCCAGCACACGTTGGTGCATAAATCTGTGTAATTAGCAGATGCACCTTTATTATCTTGGGCTTTTATTCTCCAGAGGAGTTGTGATAGATTGTTGTTGATCACGACGAGAGGAAGCAACAGAGTGAAGGAACATGTTGTTGTGCAGCAGAGTGACTCACTGAGGAGAGAAGGGATCTGGTGTGTTGGTTATCTTTTAAATATATTAATATTTACAGACAAACAGCTTCATGCTCTTTACAGGACTATTCCCTATCTCTGCTCACTGATACACTGCCAATGAAAAGACACAACCTACACACTGCAGCTTGTATTCAGGTCATCATCAAAGTGAGGCTGCCTCACTCACCTGAAGGGAAACACAATGGTTTCTCTAAGAGGGTCAAAGTAAACATTTAGTTAATGTTTCTCAAAAGACTGATTCTGTCCTTTTAGGTTGTTATTAACACACTGATGTAATGTCCTGGTGTTCATGTTCCACAGGCAGAATAACCACAGACATCCAGTACAGACACAGAGAACTCACTTCTTTCTACATAAAGTGAAGTTGCAGGTTTGCTTTTGAACGAGGACGAACACAGACCCGCTGACAGACAAGTGTCAACACTGGATGATTCTGTGAAACCCTGGATTATCTTCACTGACAGTTTCTCACATCCAGTGAATTTAAATCAAATGAGCCACTAAGAGAATTCCACTGGCTGGAGAGAAACGTAGATGTTTTCATGTCACATCAGGTCAAAGTTTCCACTTCTCCAACACTTGACCTCACAAACCGATTCCCTCATGCTGCCTTTTCCTGTTCTGTTTTTATTTTGACTGGAGAGGACAGAAAAGGAAAGTTTGGCTCAATGGAGGTTTGGTTTGGAAAAAGTCTCCTTCATTATCTCACAGTTTTAAATAACACAAACTGAAACAGCATTGACCCTCGGACAGAAGACTCCTCTTTGTGCTTCGAGGCAGAAGAATCTCAGATATTATACATTTTAAACCTCATAAATTATTCCTCGAAGATAAACCCTCTTTAAGAAATACTTCACATCCCTGTTTTACATTTGCACGCTGTAATTTGTTCTCCATTTCCTCTCAGATAACGCGGCTCTTTTGTAAAAACACAAACCTGAGGCCAAACGTATGAATGAGGGAAGAGCAGAAAATAAGCATGTAAAACATTTCACAGAGACCAAAAGTAATATGCTGTCAGATGATGTTTATCTTCTCGCCAGGATTTCACCTCACAGACACAGTTCACTTCAGAGGAGCAGCTTCACTTCTTGCTTTGTTTTCTAACGACTACTTTTCCTATGAATGTTGTTTTCTACTATAAGTTTCTTTAAGATGAAACTGTTGTCCTGATCAGAAGTTAATGGATGATGAAATGAGGCTGAAAGAGCTCGAGATGAAGACGACAGAGGAGCAGACTGTGTGTGAGGGCGCGTTGAACAAAGCTAAACTTCTCTGAGACGCCTCACGCTGCGTCCTGTAGCCACAGTATGTAAATCAAAGTCATCAGACGTCTCAATCATCGTCTCCCCGAGTGGAAAAAATGGGGGGAAATTATAAATGGAAGGATTTCTACTTCCTGCCTGATGCCACCTACACGGCACAGATGGTGTTTACTGAAGACGTTTAGCCACGAAAATACTTTCTCTGGCAATCAGGCTTTCTGAAAGTCTCCCAGAAGTTTGGGACGATCAATCAAACCAAGTCGAGCGGCGGCAGCAGCAGGGAGAAGGCCTCGGAGCAGAAGCCTCCTCCCGCCCCGACTCGGGCCAGAGGAGGAACTCTGCTCTTCGTCAAACTGAGGAGAAAACCACGGCTCCTGAGTATGAAAATATTTGTGCAACTGGGGAAAAGCTAAGCAGATGAAATGACGGGGGTGCAATGGCTGAAACAGTAGATGCTTATAAATTGCTGCGGTGGGGGGGGTGCTGGTTCAATTACAAAGAGGAAAGGTAACGAAAAATGTCGGTGAGGAAAACAGCAGAAGTCTGAACGACCGCGGTAAACGGAGACACCAATTGTCCCTTCAGTGAACTTCAATGGCTCCGACTTAAATGCAAAAGAAAGTCAGAGCCTCACTGCGTCACTCCCCCCCCCACCCCCTTCTGAACGTTTAATTGGCTTTTAGTACTTTCACATTTTGAAGGCATTTAGGAAATAGACCTCAAGTGGAGTCAAGGAGCCGGGAAGTTGAATCCCATTCTGGTCGATTTAAGGTCTGGACATTTTGAGTTTCTTTGGCTGAGTCACTGCAGAGCAGAAGGACAGAAGGACGGACGTCCAACAGTGTAACACAAAACAACAACACGTCTCAGAGACACATGTGTCCACGTCCTCCTCTCTGTGAGACGTAAGTGTGTCCACTGAAGATTCGCCCCACTCGGCTGACGTCATCTGAATCGTGACAAACTCAATTTATTTTTACACTTCCCAGCATTTCACAAATATGGATTTATTTACAGCCTCTGCAACTTTATTAATAGAGACTGAAATATGGATTTTTTTTTATTTAAAATGTCAAAATCTTTTAACAGCTGTGCACAGACTAGTGCATTGATTTACTCAGCCTCTTGTTGCAGTGCTCTCTCTCTCACACACACACACACACACACACACACACACACACACACACACACACACACACACAGGCACACACACAGTTGTTAGAAACTATTCAGTCTTTGCAAACAGAATTGTTATATAGCCGAAGTGATTATTTGCATATTGAGGAGGGAGGTGGGTTGTCACTTCAGACGCATCCTGATGTCAGATGTGAACTCATGTCCATCTGGGTTCAAACCCCCGAGACACATGTCAATGCCACGTTTAAAAACTGAACTTTTATCGTAGGATTTTGATCTTTTTTATCCGTCTTATCTTTCGTTGGAAAGTTCATCACATTTCGTTCAAACTGCTCAGAACCACGTTCCTTTCCTCACTGGAAGCTGCTGCTTCTGTCTCATGCTGAACAGATGAGTTTCCTCATTTACTTTCCACACACACACACATTTTCTAAACTTCACATTGTAACTTTTCCCTCCACAAGCCTGAATATTAATGGAGCAAACAGTCTGAAGGTCAATTAAAATGTCTTTTCACAAACTTCCTGCAAATGGATTTAATTATTTCAGTTCTACTGGTTTGCTTCTGGTCGTTGGTTGTAAAAAAAAACACATTTTATTAAGCCAGTGCAGTAGGAACATTAATCATAGCTCAGCGGATAGAATAACAAGGCAACACATTATGAATAACATGTGATTTAAAATACACAGTGCAGTGACCTTTAGTCACGTCAATCAAGTTTAGATTGGAAACTGACTGAGGAACAACAAACTATGAATCACAGGAGGTGAGAAGAAAGAAATGAGCAACTAAAAACAACCAATTCATTTTCTTTATTGTGTCGCTCTTCTGTCACATTTCATAAATATATTTAATATTAATTAAACCATGAAGAGGATGATAATTTAATTTTCATAATACATATAACACAAGAAGGGTGAAATAAATCTACTTTAAATATAATTATTAAATTTGAGGAACAGTTTTTATAATAATATGATTCTTTCTTGCATTTGATTGCTTTTTGGTTCAGTTTAACTATGTTCTGCTATTTGTGGCTGATTTTTTAATCATTCATTTTACTTCTAGCTGTAGAAAGATTGATTGACTCTTAATCAGTTTGTATTTGTTATTAATATGAGTATTCTGTCCATATGTTTGACCTTTAGTTATGATGCCA
>JBAMIH010000344.1:0-21503 GCA_038501795.1 Pseudopleuronectes americanus | reverse complement strand
ACATTCACACACACACCACACACCCCCCCCCCCCCCCCCCCCCCCCCACACCTCACTTCAACCACACATCACAACCAACTCAAAAGCCTACACACACCCCCAACATATCCGGCCCCAATCCCACCCTATCCTTCCTCCCCCCCCACCCACCACCCCCCCCTACCATCCCCCCCCGCCTCCCAACCCCTTTCCCACTCTTTGACGTACTCAGAAAAAATAAAAAAAATGTAAAACAATTAATACCTTGAGTTCATTTAAAGTTACCTCTCTTGCATCTGGAATCGTCTGGTAATTAGTGCTTTCTGAACCAAGCCGCGTTAATGATTATTTCATGAATGTGTGCACACGGTGTTGTTCCTTCATGGGGTCATGATGGTCCCTGATGGTCCTCTGTAGGGCGTCCATAAGGGTCTTACTATGAGGGTCCTTGAGGGTCTCTGAGGGTCTGATACTGTGGGTCATGATGGTCCTGGATGGTCTGAGGTTCCTGAGGGTCTGAGGGTCATGAGGGTCCTGATGGGTCCTGATGGTCCTGAGGGTCCTGAGGATCCTGAGGGTCCGTCTGAGGAGGTCCTGAGGGTCCTGAATGGTCCTGATGATGGTCCTGGAGGATCGAGGAGGGTCTTACTGTTGTTCCGCTGAGGGTCTCTGTAGTGGTGGTCGTGGATGATCTTGATGGTTCCCTGAAAGGGTGTCGATTATCAACGTCTGTCCTCTTCCGCCTAGTTCGTTCATATATTTCCTAGCACTCTGAAACACATCACCACCACCTTACCCCTACCACCCCCCTTTTGGTACCACTGTGCTTTCACCCCCCCATGCCCAGTGTCCTCCTCTTCTCCCTATCAGGCCCCTAACCTTTTTCTACCCTCCCTTCTGTCCCAAATACAATGCCACCTACTCTACCCGCGTGGGGGGTTTTTGAGGCTCGGCCTCAGATTGTTGTGGGGGAGGTTATTATTTCGTGTCAGTTGCAGAGACCAGCCGTTGATGCCGTTTTCACACACATTTTGCTAAGCCTTACAATCGTGCGGTGTTCACTCTGATGTGTATCACAATTAATTTATCACGACATCAGATGCGTTCTTCTTGCCATTGCAAGACCTGGATCCTGTACTTCATCTGTCGCTGTGGACAGTGTGGTGAGATAGAAAAGGGATGACTCGAGCAGATAGCTAGAGACACAAAGACTCTGGGAATGTGAAGAAGAAATAAATTCCTGGTCAAATCTTCTGTTTTTTCCATATCAGTCAATGATATCAAACTTACCACTGTTTCGTTTCTGCTTCAGAGGGTTTAACCTTGCTTCCCACTGTTTGTTTCTTTAATCCGTTCCATGAATTTGGACATGAGATCTCCATTCTGTGTCGCGTTGGTCCTACCCTCCCCGGCCTGTGTGGTTAGTTGTGACGACATAAAATTCCGCTATCGACTCTTCCTCTGACCCAGGTGTCACTGAAATGAAAGTGTTGTTGCGCACCAGCAGGGATTACAAACTAGTTTTCATTGTTGTTTCTGCCCAGAGGAACATGATTGGCTGAGTTGTGGAATTGAATGGTGTAATATCTTTTGTTTGTGTTGTTGTGTGTGTGTGTTTATAAGATGTATGTATATCTTTTTGTGTTGTGATTTAGTGTGTGTGTGTGTGGGTGTGGTGTGTGTAGGTGCATGTGATTAGTGCGTAGTGCCGTTTGAGTTTGGTTTTTAATGAGGAAGATGAAGAGCTAAAATGTTGGTCAGTTCGAAAGACCGAGGGCAATGAGGATAGGGCACGTTAACTTTCTCTGAATGTCTTCCCCTATGTTTCCTTAAGAAAGACTCATGGTTTTGTAATTGAAATGATGTTGAGGTGTAGAGGTATAGAGGTTTTGTAGTATGTTAATATTTGTAGGAGGCGAGTGGTAGATGGGGGGTTAAGGAGACGAGAGAGGTTATTTAAGAGGTTGGTGAGAGAGGTAGAGGTAGATAGAGAGAGAGAGATGAGGTAGAGTTCGAGGTTTAGAGATAGAGAGAAGAGAAGGTAGAGGTATTTAGAGAGAGATGGAGAGGGAAGTAGTTTTTAGAGAGAGAAAGGTTTAGTGTAGAGTAGTCTTGTAGATGTTTAGAGAGAGGAAAGTAGATGGTTAGAGTTAGAGAGATAGAGGTTAGAAAATAGGTAGAGGTAGTGTTAGTGATAGAGAGGTATAGAGAGACGGTAGTGGTAGGTTGAGAGAGATGTGAGGTAGAGGTCGAGGTAGTGGTAGTGTCGGGGTTGAGAGAGGTTATAGAGATTGTGAGGGTTAGAGAGGTGGTTGGAGGACGGTAGAACAGTTAGAGGTGGTGGTAGATAGACAGGTAAGATGATAGAGAGGTAGTGAGGTAGAGGATAGAGGAGAGGTTATTTAGGACAAGCGGTTGATTGGGAGATACTAGAGGTAGATCTAGAGGTTGTGAGAAGAGGGCGTGGGTATTTTAGTGAGAGAGGGAGAGGGTAGAGTAGAGTATAGAGACGGTTAGAGCGAGTTGAGGAGGAGAGTGGTAGCTGAGGTAGAGAGAGAGGAGGAGAGGGTATGTAGAGTGGTAGAGTAGTGATTGGTAGAGTTTAGTGAGGTAGAGAGGTTAAGTTTCTAGATGGTTAAGTGAAGAGAGGAGAGAGTGAGAGATAGGGGGGTAGAGATTGTGTTAGAGAGGTTAGATGGTAAGGTAGGTGTTAGTAATTAGACGTGTGAGAGAGGGTATAGAGAGGTAGTTCTAGAAGGTAGAGTAGACGAGGAGGGGAGATGGTTAGAGAGGTTAGTAGAGTCGGGTTATAGAGAGTTGTGAGGGATTTAGGGGGGTAGAGTGGAGGGTCGAGGGTGAGAGGTAAGAGTAGAGAGAGAGAGAGGTATAGAGAGGTTATCGGTTAGAGAGAGATGAGAGGTCAGAGGTAGAGATTAGATAGTTAGAGGAGTGGTGAGTAGTGCAGAAGGTAGAGTGGGTTTTAAGAGAGAGACGTGTGAGGTGGGTTATATAGAGAGAGAGAGGTTAGCGAAAAGGTAGGTAGGCGATGGTAGATAGAGAGAGAGTGAAGGTAGTGGAGTGGAGTGAGAGGAGAGGTAGACTTAGAGAGTTATGAGAGGTAGAGAGGTGAGAGTAGCGATTTGAGAGAGGTTAGAGAGTAGAGAGGAGAGGGAGAGGAGAGAGTGGTTAGATCGAGAGCCGCGAATATATGTTGTGGATGATAGAGAGTTGTTGGTTAGTAAAATAGCGAGGTAGTAGATAAGACGGTAGAGAGAATGGTGATCGCTACTCAGTTTTTTTCATATGTGAATGGATAGTCTGTTTGTGTTTGTGAACAACTGTTGTTGTAATGAGTCATAGTATTTTATTTACTTAATCTCTTTTACACGTCTACACTTTAATGATAGGGGTATAATTTGTCTGTGGTTTCGTGAGAAACATGTTTTACTGTTAAAGTATAAAGTTTATTTTGAATGGGTTTATAAACCGATTTGTTTTGTTTTTTTTTTTTGTTTAACTGAACTTTTTTTTATAGGTCACAATTGCGAGAGGATAAACAGAGTGTATAGGTAGTGAAAGGAACGTTTTGTCCTATGTATTGTCACCAGTGTGTGTGTACAGTGTCTCCGGGCTGGATCTCGTCCTCAAGCGCGCGTGCGCGGTGGTGTGGTGGAGGACTTCTTCTGCCTCCGATCATCTTCTCCATGCACGCGTGGTCAGCATGCAGCGATCGGCCACAGCAGCTAGACGCTTCCCACAAACAGCGCTTCGCGCCAGCCCTTACGCGGCAGGAGAAGATACCTACAGCTGTAGTGTCCTTGTAAACGTGTGCATCGAACATAGTGAAACTGTGGGTGTCGTGCGATCGTGTGACGCGTTGGCTCGCGCTCTCCGCTCTGCCCTCCGCCCTACCTGGATTCTCTCTTCATAACTCGTGTCCTTGTTGCTTCACACTCTCTCTCTCTTTCCTCATTCAGTTTGGCTTCATTCCTCTTTTTCTGTCCGTTTTTCTTCTGATCCAGTTTTCAGTTTCCACATCAGAAACTGAACCGGAGGATTCTTCACCTCAGGGTTTTCATTACGCTCAATAGATTCAATTTTTTTCTGAGAGTGTTGTTAAAATTAGTAAAAAGCTAAATAAGCAGGTGAATACAACAATTTATTTTTGGATTAAGTAATTTTTCAAACTCAAACGAAGCCTTTTCTTAGCTTCAGTACTTTTCTGTGTTTGTGAAAATAAAATGAAGATTCTGGGTTTGATTCACTGGTTTGACGAGTCAATCAAACGTGTGTGACACAGCTTCTTTCAAACAGCTGGACTGAGGAGCTGGAACCAAGTCAGAGATCCACCTTCTCTGGTTCTCTGCTCCTCAGCTGAGACTCGAACCTGACCTTCAGACCTGATGATTTCATTTCATGGTTTGAGTTTGTAGAGGGACGGATGTGTAGGTTTATGCCTCTTGTGGTTACACACAGTAAGTGCAGGTCTTCTCATCTGCAAACTCTTTCTCACCCTCGTCTTCGTCTTCATCACCCTTGGACTTAATGTTAGTTATTTAGTTGTGTCTCTTGCACACACTTGGTTTAGATTGTGTCCTTCAATATTTACTGTACATACAGTGAGAGCCAGGAAGTGAGTCACTGTGCTGTTCAGGTCTTCAGGCCACCAGAGGCTGTGAGTGACACTTGCCTTCGATTCACACCTTCTAACACACATATATGCACGGAGGCTTTGGAGACAACCCACCCCCCCCTCCACCCAGCGCTGGCTGTGCTCCCCCTCCTTTGTGCCTCTCCTCCTGAATAAGAGGCAGATTTATGCAGATTCACACCACAGTAGATTTATGAATTCACGTCTGCAGCAGGTTTCTCTAGAAACAGGAAACTTGTCTTCTCGACCAATCAGGCGTTGACATGTAGGCGTTGAGCGTCTGGAACCATGAGGAGATAAACGATGATCTCAGTCGTTCCCTCAGAATAAAGTTGCTTTTGTTTATCGTTTTGACTTTGACATGAATAATTCATTGACTCAGACACTTTCACTCACATTCTGGGAAATAATAAGAAATGAGCTAGAGAGGTATCCAGTGATGTCATCATCATACCAACAACCCTAATAACAATAATGTTAATTATTATTTACTCTGATATCGGCGCTGATATCATCAGATTTATAAAATCAGGTTTCAGAACCGGACTGATTCATATGACTGGTGCAAAGTCAGAATAATTATTTTATACGATTATAAAGATAATGATAACAATAATAAATAATAAAGTGTTGTCATCTGAACCAACACAGAGAGACCAGCAGCTTCTGTTTTACCTCTATTTTAACATATCTTAAGATCATCAGAAGGAATTTCGTGAGATTTGGTGCGTGGAGGTCAAAGGTCAGGATTATATATCAGGTCAGCCTGTAGGGGGCCGGGGACTCATTCATCACCTGATTTCAGTCTGGTCTTGTTCCTTGTGAATGAAACATCTCAGGAACACCTCAGGGGAATTCTTTCAGATTTGGTGCACATGTTCACTTGGACTCTCTGATGAACCGATTTGATTTTGGTGGTCAAAGGTCAAAGGTCAAGGTCACTGTGACCTCACCAAACATGTTTTGATCAGTGGTGGGCGAGTGGACACCTGCAGCTCTGTGACTTTAGTTTTCAGTATGAAAGACGATGTCTCTCTGTGTCTCAGATTGCAGAGACGTACGCCTTCCTGCCCAGAGAGGCGGTGACCCACTTCCTGATGAGCTGTGGCGAGTGTCAGAAGAGGATGCACATCAGCACCACAGCACAAGACTTCAAAGGTACTGATGCTTTCCTCTCTATTCCACCGCGCTGACGCCACCCAGTGGGCTGGAGGTTTAATGCGTCCATGTTGTTGCTTCTCTTCTGAACTTGATACGTGACTGACGAGCTGATAAGATTCAGGAGGTCAAAGGTCAAGGTCACTGTGACCTCATGATACTGTGAAAGCAGGATCTCAGGGGCATGTGGAGGGGCTGTCGGTGGAGGCGTCCGGCCACTGGGCCTCGAGTCTAATTCATTTTTTATCTTGCTTGAAAAGGGAACATGTGATTGTTGATGGGAACTTTTAAATCAGAGTAATTTTTCTAGCACAAACACGTGGATATGACCGTTTGTTCAAGTTAATAATAAACTGCATCAGACTTTAACCAGTCCCACAGTGCAACACTTCACATTAACACTTTCTGTCTGAACTAAACAGAAAATCGAAAAACTTTATTCTGTTTCCTCGAAAAAGTTTGAAATTTCCTTCATATAAAACCTTCTAAATAATGAATTATCTTAATTTGTTAATCCATCTATTTGTTCTTCTGCTTATTCACGTCAAATTCATTGAATTATATTATTTAGACTTTTGTCATATAAAGATAAAGATAAAGATAAAGTAGCTTTATTGTCAAGGACGTTTCCCACTCTCCCACAGTGAAACATATAAAGTGCACAGGACAACAGATAACACAAGACATTACCTAACACTAAGTAAACATACAGATTCAAGTACAGCAGCATAAGTTTGTCTAAAGTGTAAACGTAGTGATAAAAGTGATAAAAGTCTCTTTATCGGGGCTGAGGTCGCAGTCGGGTCCGGTGTAGTCACGGGCTGGAGGAGTAACCGGAGCTCCTTGATGGTTGTGTCTGTTGTAGTGTCCCACCCGTTGTTGCTCTAGCTCTTGCAGATGTCTATCGGAGCCTGTTGTGTGTACTTGTAATCCAACGCAGACAGATGAGACAAACACAACAAACTTTCGGACAAACATTTATTAAGTAAACACAACACATCGTGTTTTCAGACGCGTGAGTGGTCGCTGCGTCTACAAGCGCCACCATCGGATCAACCTAGAGACTGGTGTCCGTCCAGAGAAGACATGGCCGACAGTCACATGTTACACTGACACACGTGTGTTGAGGATCACAACAAAGTCACATGATGACCTCTCCACACAGTGAGAACTTGAGCCTGTCAGGAACTGACTCTGTCAAACATTTCTTAACCTGAAGTCACAAAGAACTGAGACGGGCTTGAACAGGAAGTGACATCATCATGTTGAGACAAGTGTCTCCACAAAATAACACAAACTGCTCAACACAACAGGCCCAAAATGTCCCCTGTCTTCAGGACATCATCTCTCAGACACTTTCTGTCCCTTGTCTCTGCTGTGAACCTCTCATCATCAGTTATTACCCAGCATGCAGCTGGTCCCAGAGGCCTGCTACAGTCTCCCCCTGGTGGTTGTTCTGAGGTGGCGCTCTTCTCGTTACATCTGGTTTGTCACAGAGGAAATGATCCATGTGTTTGACTCATAGACTGAATATAAAGGCTTTGACTGGGATGTGCTGCTGTTATACTGCAGCGCCACCTGTGGGTCAAAAGTAGAAAAGCCACCACTGCTCTGCACCTGATGCAGAAATGAAAACGTCTCATTTTTAAGTCCAGAGTTTTGATCTTTTGTGTCAAAGACAAAACTGTGATTTTAAACTCAATGTGATTTCAATGTGTTGAACTTTGTGTTGAACTAAATCAATTTGTGACGTGAATCCAGAAACTTTAAGATCATAAACAAACATATACACAGAATGTGGTTCTACACACATGGAGACACACTGAGGGACAAAGGTGGACAATAATAAAGACAAACTTCAACACACTGTATGTGAGTCTTTATAGAGGGTTTATATATTCTGCTTGTGTTGTGTCATTTCAATAAACACATTATTCATGTGAATAAACACAATCGGGGCAGGAAGGTTGCTGGTTTGAATCCGGTTCAGATGGGGTCTTCCTGTGTGGAGTCTGCATGTTCTCCCCGTGTTTTCTCCAGGTGCTCCGGCTTCATCTCACAAACACATGCAGATTAGAGGTTGTGTAGATTGGAGACTACACACAAGCTGCTGCTGCTTCAGCCTCTGGATCCTCAGGACACAGCTCAGCCTCCGTCCACACACACTGTCCACACACACTGTCCTCTCCACACACACTGTCCTCTACACACACACTGTCCTCTTCACACACACTGTCCTCTTCACACACACTGTCCTCTACACACACACTGTCCTCTTCACACACACTGTCCTCTACACACACACTGTCCTCTACACACACACTGTCCTCTACACACACACTGTCCTCTTCACACACACTGTCCTCTACACACACACTGTCCTCTTCACACACACTGTCCTCTACACACACACTGTCCTCTTCACACACACTGTCCTCTTCACACTCACTGTCCTCTACACACACACTGTCCTCTACACACACACTGTCCTCTTCACACACACTGTCCTCTTCACACACTCTGTCCTCTTCACACTGTCCTCTTCACACTGTCCTCTTCACACACTCTGTCCTCTTCACACTGTCCTCTTCACACTGTCCTCTTCACACTGTCCTCTTCACACACACTGTCCTCTTCACACACACTGTCCATACACACTGTCCTCTTCACACACACTGTCCACACACACTGTCCTCTTCACACTGTCCTCTTCACACACACTGTCCTCTTCACACACACTGTCCTCTTCACACACACTGTCCTCTTCACACACACTGTCCTCTACACACACACTGTCCTCTTCACACACACTGTCCTCTTCACACACACTGTCCTCTACACACACACTGTCCTCTTCACACACACTGTCCTCTACACACACACTGTCCTCTACACACACACTGTCCTCTTCACACACACTGTCCTCTACACACACACTGTCCTCTTCACACACACTGTCCTCTACACACACACTGTCCTCTTCACACACACTGTCCTCTTCACACTCACTGTCCTCTACACACACACTGTCCTCTACACACACACTGTCCTCTTCACACACACTGTCCTCTTCACACACTCTGTCCTCTTCACACTGTCCTCTTCACACTGTCCTCTTCACACACTCTGTCCTCTTCACACTGTCCTCTTCACACTGTCCTCTTCACACTGTCCTCTACACACACACTGTCCTCTACACACACACTGTCCTCTTCACACTCACTGTCCTCTTCACACACACTGTCCTCTACACACACACTGTCCTCTACACACACACTGTCCTCTTCACACACACTGTCCTCTTCACACACTCTGTCCTCTTCACACTGTCCTCTTCACACTGTCCTCTTCACACTGTCCTCTTCACACACACTGTCCTCTTCACACACACTGTCCTCTTCACACACACTGTCCTCTTCACACTGTCCTCTTCACACACACTGTCCTCTTCACACTGTCCTCTTCACACTCACTGTCCTCTTCACACACACTGTCCTCTACACACACACTGTCCTCTTCACACACACTGTCCTCTTCACACACTCTGTCCTCTTCACACTCACTGTCCTCTTCACACACACTGTCCTCTTCACACTGTCCTCTTCACACACACTGTCCTCTTCACACACACTGTCCTCTACACACACACTGTCCTCTACACACACACTGTCCTCTTCACACACACTGTCCTCTTCACACACTCTGTCCTCTTCACACTCACTGTCCTCTTCACACTGTCCTCTTCACACACACTGTCCTCTTCACACTGTCCTCTTCACACTCACTGTCCTCTTCACACACACTGTCCTCTTCACACACACTGTCCTCTACACACACACTGTCCTCTTCACACACACTGTCCTCTTCACACACTCTGTCCTCTTCACACTCACTGTCCTCTTCACACTGTCCTCTTCACACACACTGTCCTCTTCACACTGTCCTCTTCACACTCACTGTCCTCTACACACACACTGTCCTCTTCACACACACTGTCCTCTACACACACACTGTCCTCTTCACACACACTGTCCTCTTCACACACACTGTCCTCTTCACACTGTCCTCTTCACACACACTGTCCTCTTCACACTGTCCTCTTCACACTCACTGTCCTCTTCACACACACTGTCCTCTTCACACACACTGTCCTCTACACACACACTGTCCTCTACACACACACTGTCCTCTTCACACACACTGTCCTCTTCACACACACTGTCCTCTCCACACACACTGTCCTCTTCACACACACTGTCCTCTACACACACACTGTCCTCTACACACACACTGTCCTCTTCACACACACTGTCCTCTACACACACACTGTCCTCTTCACACACACTGTCCTCTTCACACACACTGTCCTCTTCACACACACTGTCCTCTACACACACACTGTCCTCTACACACACACTGTCCTCTTCACACACACTGTCCTCTACACACACACTGTCCTCTTCACACACACTGTCCTCTTCACACACACTGTCCTCTTCACACTGTCCTCTTCACACACACTGTCCTCTTCACACTGTCCTCTTCACACTCACTGTCCTCTTCACACACACTGTCCTCTTCACACACACTGTCCTCTACACACACACTGTCCTCTACACACACACTGTCCTCTACACACACACTGTCCTCTTCACACACACTGTCCTCTTCACACACACTGTCCTCTTCACACACACTGTCCTCTTCACACACACTGTCCTCTTCACACTGTCCTCTTCACACACACTGTCCTCTTCACACTCACTGTCCTCTTCACACACACTGTCCTCTTCACACACACTGTCCTCTACACACACACTGTCCTCTACACACACACTGTCCTCTACACACACACTGTCCTCTTCACACACACTGTCCTCTACACACACACTGTCCTCTACACACACACTGTCCTCTTCACACTCACTGTCCTCTTCACACACACTGTCCTCTACACACACACTGTCCTCTTCACACACACTGTCCTCTTCACACACTCTGTCCTCTTCACACTCACTGTCCTCTTCACACACACTGTCCTCTTCACACTGTCCTCTTCACACACACTGTCCTCTTCACACACACTGTCCTCTACACACACACTGTCCTCTACACACACACTGTCCTCTTCACACACACTGTCCTCTTCACACACTCTGTCCTCTTCACACTCACTGTCCTCTTCACACTGTCCTCTTCACACACACTGTCCTCTTCACACTGTCCTCTTCACACTCACTGTCCTCTTCACACACACTGTCCTCTTCACACACACTGTCCTCTACACACACACTGTCCTCTACACACACACTGTCCTCTTCACACACACTGTCCTCTACACACACACTGTCCTCTTCACACACACTGTCCTCTTCACACACACTGTCCTCTTCACACTGTCCTCTTCACACACACTGTCCTCTTCACACTGTCCTCTTCACACTCACTGTCCTCTTCACACACACTGTCCTCTTCACACACACTGTCCTCTACACACACACTGTCCTCTACACACACACTGTCCTCTTCACACACACTGTCCTCTTCACACACACTGTCCTCTCCACACACACTGTCCTCTTCACACACACTGTCCTCTACACACACACTGTCCTCTACACACACACTGTCCTCTTCACACACACTGTCCTCTACACACACACTGTCCTCTTCACACACACTGTCCTCTTCACACACACTGTCCTCTTCACACACACTGTCCTCTACACACACACTGTCCTCTTCACACACTCTGTCCTCTTCACACTCACTGTCCTCTTCACACTGTCCTCTTCACACACACTGTCCTCTACACACACACTGTCCTCTACACACACACTGTCCTCTTCACACACACTGTCCTCTACACACACACTGTCCTCTTCACACACACTGTCCTCTTCACACACACTGTCCTCTTCACACACACTGTCCTCTTCACACACACTGTCCTCTTCACACACACTGTCCTCTTCACACTCACTGTCCTCTTCACACACACTGTCCTCTTCACACACACTGTCCTCTACACACACACTGTCCTCTACACACACACTGTCCTCTTCACACACACTGTCCTCTACACACACACTGTCCTCTTCACACACACTGTCCTCTTCACACACACTGTCCTCTTCACACTGTCCTCTTCACACACACTGTCCTCTTCACACTGTCCTCTTCACACTCACTGTCCTCTTCACACACACTGTCCTCTTCACACACACTGTCCTCTACACACACACTGTCCTCTACACACACACTGTCCTCTTCACACACACTGTCCTCTTCACACACACTGTCCTCTCCACACACACTGTCCTCTTCACACACACTGTCCTCTACACACACACTGTCCTCTACACACACACTGTCCTCTTCACACACACTGTCCTCTACACACACACTGTCCTCTTCACACACACTGTCCTCTTCACACACACTGTCCTCTTCACACACACTGTCCTCTACACACACACTGTCCTCTACACACACACTGTCCTCTTCACACACACTGTCCTCTACACACACACTGTCCTCTTCACACACACTGTCCTCTTCACACACACTGTCCTCTTCACACTGTCCTCTTCACACACACTGTCCTCTTCACACTGTCCTCTTCACACTCACTGTCCTCTTCACACACACTGTCCTCTTCACACACACTGTCCTCTACACACACACTGTCCTCTACACACACACTGTCCTCTTCACACTCACTGTCCTCTTCACACACACTGTCCTCTTCACACACACTGTCCTCTACACACACACTGTCCTCTACACACACACTGTCCTCTACACACACACTGTCCTCTTCACACACACTGTCCTCTACACACACACTGTCCTCTTCACACACACTGTCCTCTTCACACACACTGTCCTCTACACACACACTGTCCTCTACACACACACTGTCCTCTACACACACACTGTCCTCTTCACACACACTGTCCTCTACACACACACTGTCCTCTACACACACACTGTCCTCTACACACACACTGTCCTCTACACACACTGTCCTCTTCACACACACTGTCCTCTTCACACACACTGTCCTCTACACACACACTGTCCTCTACACACACACTGTCCTCTACACACACACTGTCCTCTTCACACACACTGTCCTCTACACACACACTGTCCTCTTCACACACACTGTCCTCTTCACACTCACTGTCCTCTTCACACACACTGTCCTCTTCACACACACTGTCCTCTTCACACACACTGTCCTCTTCACACACTGTCCTCTTCACACTCACTGTCCTCTTCACACACACTGTCCTCTTCACACTGTCCTCTTCACACACACTGTCCTCTTCACACACACTGTCCTCTACACACACACTGTCCTCTTCACACACACTGTCCTCTTCACACACACTGTCCTCTTCACACACTCTGTCCTCTTCACACACACTGTCCTCTTCACACTGTCCTCTTCACACACACTGTCCTCTTCACACTGTCCTCTTCACACTCACTGTCCTCTTCACACACACTGTCCTCTTCACACACACTGTCCTCTACACACACACTGTCCTCTTCACACACACTGTCCTCTTCACACACACTGTCCTCTTCACACACACTGTCCTCTTCACACACACTGTCCTCTTCACACACACTGTCCTCTTCACACACTGTCCTCTTCACACACACTGTCCTCTTCACACTGTCCTCTTCACACCACTGTCCTCTTCACACACACTGTCCTCTTCACACACACTGTCCTCTTCACACACACTGTCCTCTACACACACACTGTCCTCTTCACACACACTGTCCTCTTCACACACACTGTCCTCTTCACACACACTGTCCTCTTCACACACACTGTCCTCTACACACACACTGTCCTCTACACACACACTGTCCTCTTCACACACACTGTCCTCTTCACACACACTGTCCTCTTCACACACACTGTCCTCTTCACACACACTGTCCTCTTCACACACACTGTCCTCTACACACACACTGTCCTCTTCACACACACTGTCCTCTTCACACTGTCCTCTTCACACTGTCCTCTTCACACACACTGTCCTCTCACACACACTGTCCTCTACACACACACTGTCCTCTTCACACACACTGTCCTCTACACACACACTGTCCTCTTCACACACACTGTCCTCTTCACACACACTGTCCTCTTCACACACACTGTCCTCTTCACACACACTGTCCTCTTCACACACACTGTCCTCTTCACACACACTGTCCTCTTCACACACACTGTCCTCTTCACACACACTGTCCTCTACACACACACTGTCCTCTTCACACACACTGTCCTCTTCACACACACTGTCCTCTTACACACACACTGTCCTCTTCACACACACTGTCCTCTTCACACACACTGTCCTCTTCACACTGTCCTCTTCACACACACTGTCCTCTTCACACACTGTCCTCTTCACACTCACTGTCCTCTTCACACACACTGTCCTCTTCACACACACTGTCCTCTACACACACACTGTCCTCTACACACACACTGTCCTCTTCACACACACTGTCCTCTTCACACACACTGTCCTCTTCACACACACTGTCCTCTTCACACACACTGTCCTCTCACACACACTGTCCTCTCACACACACTGTCCTCTTCACACACACTGTCCTCTACACACACACTGTCCTCTTCACACACACTGTCCTCTTCACACACACTGTCCTCTTCACACACACTGTCCTCTTCACACACACTGTCCTCTACACACACACTGTCCTCTTCACACACACTGTCCTCTACACACACACTGTCCTCTTCACACACACTGTCCTCTTCACACACACTGTCCTCTTCACACACACTGTCCTCTTCACACACACTGTCCTCTTCACACACTGTCCTCTTCACACCACTGTCCTCTTCACACACACTGTCCTCTTCACACACACTGTCCTCTACACACACACTGTCCTCTACACACACACTGTCCTCTTCACACTCACTGTCCTCTTCACACACACTGTCCTCTTCACACACACTGTCCTCTCACACACACTGTCCTCTACACACACACTGTCCTCTTCACACACACTGTCCTCTTCACACACACTGTCCTCTACACACACACTGTCCTCTTCACACACACTGTCCTCTTCACACACACTGTCCTCTTCACACACACTGTCCTCTTCACACACACTGTCCTCTTCACACACACTGTCCTCTTCACACACACTGTCCTCTACACACACACTGTCCTCTACACACACACTGTCCTCTTCACACACACTGTCCTCTTCACACACACTGTCCTCTTCACACACACTGTCCTCTTCACACACACTGTCCTCTACACACACACTGTCCTCTTCACACACACTGTCCTCTTCACACTCAGCTCCACTCAGACTCTCCCCTCCACCTGTTGAGAGAAGAAGACATCAGTGTCACAGAGACTCACTTCATCAGCTGTGAGTCAGTGATGCAGCTCATCCAGTAGAAAGAGCAGCAGGGACTTCAGTCCTGTTCAGAGGTGGAGCAGCTTCCTCTCTGCTTCATGTTCACGTGTTGGAATGAACACGCTAAGAGCTCAGTGTGTGTCCTCTGCATGTCAAAGTGCAGAGTGGACACCTGAGAGGTGGATTTACTGCTGTTACAGGTGAAGACATGTTTCACTGTGTGTTGATGAACATCTGCTTCTGACAAACTGGGACCAGAGGAGACAGATGGACCTCAGCAGAGGTTCTGCTCTGTATAAAGAGCTCCTGGTTACCATGGTGATGAGGAGAGGCTTCAGTCCCACTGATCTCAGAGCTGTGACAAAGATCCACCTGATCAGTTCTTCACTGATGAAGTGAGAGGACAAACTGTCTCAGATCAGATGAAGACGACACCGTCTCTGTCCCTCGTGTGAGGCTGTCAGCTGTGGTCCAGCTTGTGTAAGTCACAGCGCCCCCTGGTGGCATCTGGTCAAAATATATAACGTGACCACGACATAATAACGTGTGAACGAGATAAATAACTCGAGGCCACGAGATCTGAATCTGTTGTTTACTAACAAGACGAGTGGAAGACAAGAAGACACACACTGTCTCACTGTCTCTGAGGACACACACTGTCTCACTGTCTCTGAGGACACACACTGTCTCACTGTCTCTGAGGACACACACTGTCTCACTGTCTCTGAGGACACACACTGTCTCACTGTCTCTGAGGACACACACTGTCTCACTGTCTCTGAGGACACACACTGTCTCACTGTCTCTGAGGACACACACTGTCTCACTGTCTCTGAGGACACACACTGTCTCACTGTCTCTGAGGACACACACTGTCTCACTGTCTCTGAGGACACACACTGTCTCTGAGGACACACACTGTCTCACTGACTCTGAGGACACACACTGTCTCTCACTGTCTCTGAGGACACACACTGTCTCACTGTCTCTGAGGACACACACATGGACCTGTCTCCAGGAAGCTGACTGAGGTCATCTGGTGTTCTGGGGACAGGAGGAGTCTGGAGACATTGAGATGTTCTGGGTGAGTTAGAGATCAACTGAACCAACCAGACGTTGATTTAAACTTCTCTTATCCGTCCCTTTAAGGAGAGTGTGCACCACACAACAGTGTAGAGTCACTGTGGTCAGTGGGCGGAGCTTCTATACGGGTTGATCTCCAACTTAACCTGGAGCAGGTTAGATGTTCATCAGAAGTTACCATGGTGATTTACCTCGTTAAGAAGTGGACGAGCTTCGTAGAACTGAAAAAACTAAACCTGAAGTTAACCTGATAACCACAAATCCTGCTTGGTAGCACAGACCCTGGATCTGTGATACTGACTGTGTTTAGTAAAATACTGATGAAAGCAGCGTGGACTGACTCCAACCATCTACTGACCTCAGATACTCCAGTCGACAGGTTGGACTGTGCTTTAGATCAAGCAGATCCTTCACTGCTGATTCCTGCAGGTCGTTTCCTCTCAGATCCAGTTCTCTCAGATGAGAGGGGTTTGACCTCAGAGCTGAAGCCAGAGAAGAACAGCTGATCTCTGACAGTCTGCAGAGACTCAACCTGGATAAAGAAATATGAATATTAGAATGTGTCCTCCTGTTGTTGTGGATCGTCATCATGTCAACACAGACTCTCAACATGCTGCTGACCTCAGTCCAGTCTGTGACCTGAAGATAAATATCAGATCAGACATGTTGGACCATGTTTCATTCATCAGCTTCTTCTCTGTGTGTTGTTTACTGAGCAGGTTTGTGTAATTAAACACTGTTTAAAGTAGGGATGGCTCCTGATGTCACTTCCTATTTGTTTATATACTTATCAACTGTCCAACGTGTTTCAATAAGAATGAGTCTTATTCTGAAAACCTGAGGAGGACGAGTGCTCGGCCTCAGTCCACATGTTATTTACTGACACTTTCTCAGTGATCAGGAGCAGGTGAGTGCAGGTGAATGGAGTTGATGAGGTGGACGTGACTGACAGGCTGGGTGAGTGACAGATGACTGAGGGACAGTGAGCAGAGCAGAACTGAGACAATTTAAATAAATAATGACCCAATAAGAAAGAGTCTGAAAAGTGAAGAAGGATTTAAGTACGTCAGAGTCTCCAGTCGACAGTTTGGACTCTCCAGTCCAGAACACAGCAGCTTCACTCCTGAGTCCTGCAGCTTGTTGTCACTCAGATCCAGTTCTCTCAGATGTGAGGGGTCTGACTTCAGAGCTGAGGCCACGACTTCATAGTGAGTCTCTGAGAGTCCACAACTATAGAGTCTGTAATTAAAGAAAATATCAAATCTGTGAGAATTAAATCAGAAAACACAACATTCATACAAAACGTGATCATGTGACCCTCACCCTGGTAAATCCCCTCTTTGTTAAAAACTCCTCAAGAGAATCCTTTCAGATTTGGTTCAAGCTTTCATTCAGACTAACAGAGGAACTCATTAGATTCAGGTGGTCAGAGGTCAAAGGTCAAGGTCACAGAACATGTTCATGGCCTCTTGATCATTATATCAAGTCTGTCTAAAGGAAATTTCTTTACATTTAGACTCAAAGAGAAACTGATTAGATTTCAGTGGTCAAAGGTCAAAGGTCACAGTGACCTCATATTGTTGTGAAGTCAACATGTCAGGAACCTGGAGGGACGGACACTGCACTGGTTGGTGCTGGAGGACAAACGCAGAGTGGGAAGAAGTATAAACTATATTTCCTGCTTCAGTTTCAAGGAACCGTCAGTGATTCAGTGATCGTCTCCTCACACTGTGCTAGATGTTTGATCATATTTATACAGTATATATAATAATCTCCCTTGGACCCCACATGGTCGTATGTCTGAACCCTCAAACTACAACACAGTGATCACATTGGACTCTCCACATCTGATCTAGTCTTTCTCATATGTACATGACACACACACACACTGACACACACACACAGACACTGACACACACACACACACACACACTGACACACACACACACACTGACACACACACACACACACACACAAACTGACACACACACACACACATACTGACACACACACACACACACACACACACACTGACACACACACACACACACACACACACACACACACACACACACACACACACACACACACACACACACACACACACACACACCCTGTTCACAGATTGAACATGTTATTGATCATGTCTGGACTCACCGAGCCTTCCTGCAGTTCCTCACAGCTGGGATCAGTCTCCATCGACCCTGGACTGATGTTTTGAACTTCTTCAGGTCCAACTCATCCAGAACCTCCTCTGACATCTGCAGCATGTAGGCCAGAGCTGAGCAGTGGATCTCAGAGAGTCTCTCCTCTGATCTGTTCTCTGACGTCAGGAACTGTTTTCATCTGCTGATGAACTGAGTGGTCGTTCATCTCAGTCAGACAGTGGAAGATGTTGATGCTTCTGTCAGGAGAACCACCACTCTTCATCTCCTTCAGGTTGTTGATGACTCTCTGGATGATCTCTGGATTGTTCTCTGTCCGACCCAGCAGGCCTCCTAAGACTCTCTGGTTGGACTCCAGACTGAGGCCGTGAAGGAAGCGAACAAACAGGTCCAGATGACCATTTGTACTGGTGAGGGATTTCTTCATGGTTCTCTTCAGGAGGTCATCTAGGGAGAAGGTACCCCATGTGTTCCCATATGTTCCCAAGAAGTTGTTGAGTTCTTCTGTGTTCCTCTCGGTGTAACAGTGGAACATGTAGACTGCAGCCAGAAACTCCTGAACGCTCAGATGAACAAAGCAGTAGACTGATTTCTGGAAGATCTCACACTCTCTTCTGAAGATCTCAGTACAAACTCCTGAGTACACCGAGGCCTCTGTGACATTAAGACCACACCGCTCCAGGTCTTCTTGGTAGAACATGATGTTTCCTTCCTCCAGATGTTTAAGTGCCAGCCTCCCCAGCTTCAGGAGAACGTCCCTGTCAGCCTCCGTCAGCTGCTGTGGAGTCGTCTCATGTCCCTCACCGTACTTGTTGTTCTTCCTCTTTGTCTGAACCAGCAGGAAGTGTGAGTACAGGTCAGTCAGGGTCTTGGGCAGCTCTCCTCTCTGCTCTGTGGTCAACATGTGCTCCAGAACTGTAGCACTGATCCAGCAGAAGACTGGGATTTGACACATGATGTGGAGGCTCCTGGACGTCTTGATGTGTGAGATGATTCTGCTGCACAGCTCTTCATCACTGAATCTCCTCCTGAAGTACTCCTCCTTCTGGGCGTCAGTGAAGCCTCGTACTTCTGTGACCCTGTCAACACATGCAGGAGGGATCTGATTGGCCGCTGCAGGTCTGGAGGTTATCCAGACGAGAGCCGAGGGAAGCAGATTCCCCCGGATGAGGTTTGTCAGCAGCACGTTGACTGATGACCTCTGTGTGACCTCACACACCAGCTCCCTGTGGTTGAAGTCCAGAGAAGGTCTGCTTTCATCCAGGCCGTCAAAGATGAACAAAGGTTTACAGACAGCGAGCGTCTCTGCCGTGAGCTTCTGTAACGCTGGATGGAAAACATGGAGCAGCGTGAGAAGACTGTGCTGCTGGTCCTTCACCAGGTTCAGCTCCCTGAACGAAAGCACAGCCAGCAGATCCACATCCTGGTTCTCTAAACCCTCTGCCCAGTCCAGAGTGAACTTCTGCACCGAGAAGGTTTTTCCAACGCCAGCGACTCCGTTGGTCAGGACGACTCTGATGCTGCTCTGCTGGTCAGTGGAGGCTTTAAAGATGTCGTGGACCTTGATGGGAGTGTCCTGGAGGATCTTCTTCTTGGAAGCCGTCTCAAGCTGCCTCACCTCATGTTGAGTATTAACCTCTTCACTCTGTCCCTTTGTGATGTGGAGCTCAGTGTAGATCCTGTTGAGGAGGGTTCTACTTCCTGTTGCATCACTTCCTTCAGTCACATGTTCACATCTCCTCCTCACACTGAGCTTATGTTCATCTGAAACCTCCTGCAGACCACGATCTGCTGAAAGACAAGAAACAATGTGAGAGACAGAGAATCTGAGAATCTGCTGATTGTTTTCATCAGATACAGAAAAACTACAGAAAATAAAAGCTTTTTAACTTTGTGCTTTTCTAACGATGTTAAATGTTGATGCTGTTTGAAGGAACAAAATAAAACCACATGTGCTGTTGTCAGAAGTGAAGACATCAGCAGACACATGTACAGTGCTGCTCTGACCGGCTGTCTGACCTCCAGCTCCTGTTCTGGGTCTTTGTCCACACTGGGGACAGGAGGAGTCTCCTGAAGAACCAGACTGGTCCCAGTATGAGGTGATGCACTGTCTGCAGAACCAGTGTCCACAGCTGGTGGAGACTGGATCCTTCAGGACGTCCTGACACGAAGCACAGCAGGACGACTGCTCCTCCTCAGACACATGACTCCTCTTCCTCTCCCTGTGAAGACATGTCCTGATAACTCACATGTCACAGTCACAGGTTGTCATCACTTCTGTCAGGAGGTTGTGTTTTCACCCAGTATGTTTGTGTGTTGGTTGGTTCGTTAGTGGGATTATAAAAAACAACAGATTACCAGTAAACTTGGTGGAAGGTTGTGCTCTGTGAACCAGATCGGGGTCCTCTTTCACAGACATGTTCAGAGGACTGATGTTTACCAGTGTGTGGAATTTGGTGCAGATCCAAATCAAAACGAGTCTCTAGTGGATTTCAAAGTGGTTTCATAAGGAGCGTGTTGGTTCTTGGTGGAGGTCTGAGCTCTTTGAGTGATTCTGAGAGATTAGTCACCAACTTCAATGAAGCTGTGTCCTAATGCAGGGGCCACACTAGAGGAACCTAGATCCTCTTCAGAGCAGGTCCCAGTAGAAACAGTCTCTTACTCTGTGTGTGAGGGTCCAGGTTCATTACTGAAGACTGGAGGAACTCTCATGGACCAGTCACTCTTCAGAGACAGACAGCTGGACCCTGGAGACTCTGCTCTCAGTCTCTGGTCCTGACCTCTGCAAACACAAACATGTTTTTATTCAGAACACATCATTCACTGGTTCATTCTCTGAGGATTCAGTTTGGAGCTTCACATGTTTGTAGCAGGTCTCTTACTTTGTGTGTGAGGGTCCAACTTGCTTTGAATTGTTCGTGCCCATGTTGCACCGGCTGCAGCTCAGTTGTGGTTCAGGCCACGCTGCTCTTCTAGATATTCAAGGTCTGGTCTATTTCCTTCTGGTTCTGTGCTCAGTTTACAGC
>JBAMIH010000343.1:0-22000 GCA_038501795.1 Pseudopleuronectes americanus | reverse complement strand
GGCTGAGCCTTCAGTCACTTCTCCCTGCTCCGTGGTTCTGGTTTTGCTGCTGAAGCAAAGAGCTGCAGGTGTTTGACCTGTTGTTGTTTCTGATGTGGTTGAAAAACACTGAAGAGCTCTTCACCCAATTCACTGAGAGTAACATGTTGTTTTGATGTCAGGGCCGCTGGTGAGTGCTCAGGATCTGACTGAGGATGAGGAGGCTGAGGCCGTGGAGGAAGATGTGGTGGACGATGTGACGGCTGAAGACGAGGACGATGAGGCGGAGGTGGAAGACGATGATAACGTGGAGCTGGTGAGTGAGCGACTGCATCTAGCTCCAAATATCACAAACAAAACGGTTGGACAGAATGTTAGTGACACACATAGAGGATGGATGATTTAAAATGTTCTACAGTGACATGTTTATAATCTTAAATGTCAACGTGTGGACTTGTATGTTAATAATGAAACTGATCATTAAATACAATTTATAAAAGCTTAGATTCGACTTGAAGTTATGAATTAATACTCAGGGAAACTAAACCTGCTGAGTGTGTGTGTGTGTGTGTGGGTGAGACAGAAGAAAAAGAAGAGGAAGAGGAGGAGGCGCTGGTTGGAGAGGTGAAGGCCTCCCCCAACGCTGACACCACCATCCTGTTCGTCAAGGGAGATGGTAAAGAACTCATTTCTCTCATTCATCATTTCTGCATCGCTGTGAAATCCTCGTCTGACCCGTGTCCTGGTTTCCCTCCAGACTTCCCAGCCAACGACATCGTGAAGTTCCTGCTCGGCTTCACCAACAAGGGATCCGAGGAATTCGTGGTGGAGTCGCTGGACGCGTCTTTCCGTTACCCACAGGTAGGAGTCTCAGGGACCCCCCCCCCTCCTCCTGCTCAGCTCCAACCACCACAGGTCCCTGGTCCCTGATCAGTCTAACCTGGTTCTGTTTGTCTCGGTCAGGATTACCAGTTCTACATCCAGAACTTCACCGCCCTGCAGCTGGGCACCGTGGTGCCAGCCAGCAAACAGGCCACGTTCGAGTACTCCTTCATCCCCGCGGAGCCAATGGGGGGGCGGCCGTTCGGACTCGTCATCAACCTGAACTACAAGGACGGCAGTGTAAGGATCTCCATGCTCTTCAACGTTTAACCTTCTGACCTTTCTTCTTCCTCCATCTCTTCTCCCTCTCCAGTGACCTCTCATGTCCTGATCTCCCTTCTTTTCCTTCTTTGTCTTCCTCTCTGCAGGGAAACGTCTTCCAGGACGCGGTGTTCAACCAGACGGTGACTATCACTGAGAGAGAGGACGGCCTGGACGGGGAGACGTACGTGTTGGTTCTGCTTGTCTCAGTTATAACTGTGTTATGTCTCTGAGCTGGTGACACCTAGTGGCCAGAGGCGTCATGTGAACGTGCTGTCTCAAGAACGCCTTGAAGGAATTTCTTTAAATTCAGTTCTGGATGAACTTGATTATCTTTTGAGGTCAAGGGTCACAGTGACGTCATTAGTATGTGATTGAAACATTACTGTTTGGTGGTGGTGGTATTTCTAGGGTCTTTCCCTCTTGGTCCTCACCCTCTTGTCTCCTCCATGTTCAGGATCTTCATGTACGTCTTCCTGTCGGGCCTCGGGCTGCTGGTCGTCGTCGGCCTCCACCAGCTGATGGAGTCTCGAAAGGTAAACATCACGTTTATCATCTCTCGTTCATTAACAGAGCAAATGATCCAGAAGAAGAGTTATTCATTTAAAGGTTCAGTTTCAGATCACCAACCAATCATGTGCATGTTGAAGTCAAATCTCTTGATGAAGTGAAAAGTGATTTCAAATAATAACAAGTGTTAAAGATGGACTTAACACTCTGTTGTCATGACAACAGGGAAACTTTGAGTTTGTCATTTGAAGAAACCCTGAAGTAATGTGCCTGGCTCTCTCTGTGTGTCTGTGTGTGTCTGTGTGTGTCTGTGTGTCTGTGTGTGTGTGCAGAGGAGGCGTCCAGCTGCCAAGGTGGAGATGGGAACCTCGAGCCACAGCGACGTGGATCTGAGCTGGATCCCTCAGGAGACACTCAACCAGATCAGTACGTACTCTTCACTCATTGATGAACAATAACTGGTTCAGTGTTTAAATCCTGAGTGACGACAAACTGCTGAATGAGTTCAGGTGAATTAACATGAACACAAACAAATGGCTGCTGGAGTCCAGACGTTCTTCATGTCCTTTGATGTTTCCTCGCTGGTCAGCTGACGTCTGTGTTGTCTTCCTGCTTCACCTGTTTCTCAGTGACCTTTAACCTTCTCTCTCTCCTCTCCTTCTTCTTCCTCGCTGTCACGCTTCCCTGCGTCTTCAGTGCAGAGTCGCAGAGGTGAGGTCTGCTGCATGTCGTGTGTCTGGACTCTGAACCTTCTAGTCTTATTTCAATGTTTCTTCTCAGATGAATGAATGCGGGGGGGTGTAAACCGAAACCTTGTTTTATTCATCAGTTCAAACCAACATTCTCTCTTTATGAGCAAAACTTATTCTATTAATTAAAAGTAAGATTTGTATACAACATTAAAGTGGAGCTTTGGCTGCACCAATAAATCTCTTTTCTTAATCACAATTCTCTTTTTGGATTTAACTGTCTAAAGCACAGACTGTAAATAAAGATGGACGTCATCTGTGTCGCCCCCTGGTGGCTGGCTGCAGTGTAGCTCATAAACTCCACCTCCTCCATGTTAGTAGAGGAAACCTCTTTAATCTTCATGTAGAGCAGGAAGTGAGGTCTGGTCATAGGGTCAGGATGAATCTGAGGTGTGAACAGAGAACATGAGATCAGATCTCAGATCAGATGTTATGAGCAGGTGTGAACGAGGCCAGATGTTTGTCTGTTGGTCGTCCTCCTCCTTCACACTCTCTCTCTCTCTCTCTCTCTTCCCCCCCCCCTCCTCACAGACAAAGCGTCTCCGAGACGATCTCCACGCAAGAGGAACCAGAAACGCTCGGCCGGTTCCGACGAGTGACGGGCGCCTGGCCCCGCGGCGACATCACTCCACCCGCCCCTCGGGCTGCGAGCGCCACATCAAGCGCACTCTGCCGCTCTACTGAGAAACTTTGACCAGTGCCAAGCTCAGCGATGGTTCTATGTTCAGCTTGAAACCTGCTGAGCGCGCACACACACACACACACACACTGCACTGCCCTATTTGTTTAAGTTGTGTTGGTGAAGCCGTCACACGAGGAGGTTTGTTGTGTTTCTGAGACACGACAACGTTTCTCTCTGACGGGTCAATAACTGCTGATGTCATCATTGTTCTGTTTGTTTTTTTACTTTGTTCAGTTTGGTTCATTTGGCTGAAAAGATTCATCGGATCAAAGGATCCACACGAAACGAGTCTGCGTTAAACTTTGTCCGTTTTCTAGAAGAAACATCGAACGATGAATCCTCAGATTTTTGAAGCATCGATGGAAAACGTTTACTCTTTTCTACGTTCTGTAGAAATGATGAACAGACGCTGAGTTTAGCAGATTCGTTCCTGAGTAGATTCAGTCTCACTCCGGTGTGATGGAGACACCATGACGGCTTCTCTTTTGCAGTTTGTTTGTTTTTCGGTGTCGTTTTTGCGTTAGAATCCATCTTTTTGTTTTTGTGGTGAGTGTCTGCTCTCCTCACTCTGCTCCATCCCTCCCTCTGCTCCATCCCTCCTTCATCTCCTCCTTCCACTGCTCCATCCCTCCTTTTCTGAGACGGTTCACACGGCGCCTGACACTCTGAATCAGGTCCAGATCTTCTCTGGACGTTTCAACACCCGGAGGCAACAACAGGGACGTGTTTGGATTTGAAGACAAAACAAAAACGGCTCAAACTAAGAAAATGTCAAGTGAACATAGAAGAAGTTTTAAAGAACAACTCATGAAATGAAGTCAAACATTTTCTTTTCTCCATTGAATCGTGAAAACCCCTAAAGCACTGGTGCAAACACTGATGGACGCTGACGCAACATTATCGGGCTAATTTATTTGAGTGACAGATTGGGCTTAACTGGGAGGGTGGGTTTCTGTACTGTATTTCTGTTTTACCACTAGGGGGCGTCGCGGGCTCTGCAGCGTTTGAATGTTGGTCGACTGAAGCTTCTGTGAGTCGTTGACCTCAGGTTGAAACACGTGGTTCAAACAGGAACAAGCTGTCGGGGTCGAACGTTCAGACACAAGCTTCTACTTTTATTTGCTTTTAAACGTGCAGGAGAATAAACGATGATTTGCTGTAGATCCACTGAGTCCGTGTTTTTAATTCTGCTTCAGTTCTGTCTCAATATTTACTGATGAAAAACAAATGAAAGCTGCAAATGGAGTCAAAGTTAAATTTAGAAGTTACATCAGAAACTGAGTTACTTTTCATGACAGCACATTTGAATAGACCATGACTCAGTGTAACTCACAGGTTTAATAAGCTGCAGCGAATCACACGCTCACAAATATCAGTCCACTGGAAACTGGATTCTTCTTTTTATCACGATTAGAATTGTTCTGATAAATCAGTCAAGCACTGCAGGAGAGGGGGGGGCTCCCTCCTCACCCTGTTTACTGCAGCAGGGAAAGTATTATACCACAGATTTTAAAACTCATTTCCTTTCTCTTGTCCCCTCTCTCCTTCCTCCTCTTCCCTCTCTCCTTCCTCATGTCTCTCCTTCCCCTCTCTCTTGCAGTGCCTGTTTTCTCCAGCAGGAGGCAGAATGACTCCAGCTGAGAAAACTAATTTCCTTATGTCTCCACTTCCCCTTCCCCTGTCTCCTTCCTCCTCTCCTCTCTTCTCCTCCTCTTCCCATCTCTCCTTCCTCCTCCTCTCCTCCTCCCCTCACTCCTTCCTCATGTCTCCTCTTCCCATCTCTCTTGCAGTGCCTGTTTTCTCCAACAGGAGGCAGTATGACTCCAGCTGATTTTAGAACTAATTTCCTTATGTCTTCTCTTCCCCCTCTCTCCTCTCCCTCCTCTCCTCTTCTCCTCTCTCTCCTTCCTCGTGTCTTCTCACTCTCTCTAATCTGTTTTAAAGACATCATGTAGACACAGAAACTTCAAAATAAAACCAACACTGTAGATTCAGTATTAAATTTGTTCTGGTTTATTACAGGAGGCTTTTTTTCTTTTATATACAGAGACATGAATTTGCAAAATACTAAAGTATTTCAACTCAAAGTACTAAAAAGTGTGTATATATATTTAAATTATTGTCTCTAAAACACGGGGTCACTGAGGCCCAGCTTCGCCTCCTTTACACCGAGGCTTCACTGAGGTCGGAGGAAACCTCATAACTTTCTCACTTATTGATATTTTCATGTGGAAACAGAAGTGTAATGTTCAGTTGTAGAATTGGTTCAGGGCACTACTGTAGAAGAATCTTTTTCTCAAATTTGGCAGAAATAATCAGGAAAGGGAAATATATATTCAACAATCTGGAGATATGAGGTTTCTGTGGAACTGATATGAAGCCGGGGACCCGACGGAACCACTTTGACAATCGGTGTGAAACCAGTTGAGGTGTAAACGGGGCGACGGCGGATCCACGAACTGACTCGGTTCTGTAAAGAAGATGCAGCTTCACTCGCCGCCTGGTTACACAAGTGTTGTATTGCATTTCACACAGTCAAGAGTAACAACAGTAACAACAATGAACAATGACACCACTTCCTGTGCATGTCCTCCGTGTTGGTACCTATGAGTTAGTCCTTTTGTTTTGAAGGTGACACTCGGGCCCGGACTCAGAACCCGGTTCAGTTTGCTGCTGTGACGCGACACAGTCGATGTGCAGCTGAAGTTTTTGTGCTCAGTGAAACCAAAGGTCCAGATTCACAGAAGTTCAACACAAACCTGTTGTCGGGTGGTAAATGTCGAGCAGCGATGAAGCTTTCGATCCAAACCAGGAGCAGATCCATCAGAGAAGCAGAGAATCAGAGAATCAGACGTTCGATGGTGGTTTTCATTCTCTGCGCCGTGGAAACATTCTGACGTTTGAATTATTACACAAATCATAAACTCTTGTGCCACTTCAGAAAAGGCAGCACAATGCTTTTGAAATAAATTTCTCATATTGAAACTGAGGAAGTTAATTTCTTTTCCTGAATGATGCAGATTCGCATCTTGACTTCATGAACCAGCCCAGTTTTCTGATTTGGTTGTTTTGGTCATTTTGAAAGTTTTCCTGCAGAATCTGGTGAATCTGAACCTTCCTGTCGTTTCCTTTAATCGTGTCATCAGCCAATCGGCTCTCGGTGCTGAGCCTCAGCGGTGACGGGGTGAGAGAGACCGTGGACCTCGTTCATTATCAAAAACACTGAATCAGTCGCTCAGCCAGTCAGTCGAAGTGAGAGCATGGCTTGGAGGGATGGGTTGATGTGTAGCAGGCACACTCTGGGTCTATTGCTACTGAATCAGCCCTTCAGCACAACTGCAGGGTTCAGCAGTGTCTCAACTATCTACCTACATGTTTATTATCTCAATAGAATCTAGTAGAAACAGAGTCCAGACCAGTAAAACTCTTCTTTTTTGTCTTTTTTCCTTTTTCATATTAGTCTAATAAAGCGTTTAGTAAAGATCCCCCGGGTTACCACGACGACGGAGAGAGAGAGAGAGAGAGAGAGAGAGAGAGAGAGGTGGTAATATTGATATCGACCAAGCGAACGCTGAACGCACTTTGACACTTGAATAAAAACTCACTGCTTCACGTCAGTGTGTTTGTCTGTGATTCCTCAGTAACACTGTCTGTGCTGCTTCAGGGAAACAAGTCTCTTCTACTCGTTCAGGTGTTTTGTGCATTTCAGGTGTTTCCTCAGTTCAGCCACAGATTCAAACAAAGTGAGAAAAAGCTTCTCTAAGAATTCACGTGAAAGAAGTCGGCAAACCGTTATTGCTTAACGCGGTTTGGTCTTTTTTGTTTCTCTGTGCAAAATAGATAAAGAGTCGTGTCAGGGTGGAGCCTCCATGAAATCTGAATCTGAGATCTAACAAAGCAATAAATAAATAAATAAATAAATATACATAAATAAAGCTGTGATGTGATTCGAAGAGTTTCTTTTCAATCTCAAGATTTGTGAGGGAAAAAACAAAATCCTTTGAGTTTGTTTTTAAATCAATCGATTGTGAGGGAATATTTCTTTTCTATCATTGGAACTTTGGTCCAATTGTTCCAAACCGTCAGTTTCTCTTCTCAGTTTAGAATCTAACAGGAATCACTGCATATGAAATTATCACTTTGATTTCAAATGAAACTCTTCATATCATTTAGTGGAACAGGAAGTGAAGAAGCTTTGAGCAGCGTGGTGTCAGTGTCCTGGAAACAAGCGGCTCCGCTGCAGATCCTGGTTCAGTTTTCAAACTGTTGTCACGAGGAATAGGTTTACAGTGTAAATCTGGTTAATTGAATATCTTTCTTATCATCAACAAATGAAATGAAAAGACACAAAGAAGAAAAAGGATGACACCCTCTCGTCCCGTCACTTCCTCCAGTTTGTTGGATTTGATCTGTTTACGTTGCTGTTGTTGAAGTTACATAAACAGCTTCATGAATTCAGAGATGAATAATCTCAAATGTTCTTCAGTGATAAACGAGTCTGAGTCATAAGAGCCGACAGCAGAACCGAGTCTCTGCTGCCACCTGGTGTTCAACGTGGGTTTTTGTCCAGGACACTGATCGTAGCTCAAACACGAGGATGAGTGAAAACTAAACGAGGATGAAGTCGTGACGCTCGTGAGGTGACATCACTCTCTGGTCGGGGGCGTTCGACAATCCAATGTGGGCGGAGCCAAACTCGGACCAGACGGAGAGTTGACGGGTGATTTGTCGTGACGATACACACAGTCCGACACTTTCTATGATGTTGTGCACTTTAACATATTATCTGACTTTATGTTGTTGCTTCTTCACTTTTAACTGGATGAAACAATATTTCTTCTACTGGAAGTGAACAACATGTAGCCGCAGATTAACGCCTTCAGATTTAAGATATGAAAGTCGTTCAATTGATAAATGGTTAATTTGTTCAATTGTTCACAAACAAATTCATAATTTGATGAGAAATAAAGTCTGAAATTGACAAAGATTGAGTCATAATGTTACAAGAAAAAAGTAGAACAATCACAGCTGGAAGAGTCCGTGACTAGATCTCATTGTGCACTCTCAGATTTTTGTTGTTATCACAAAAGTTTTCAGAACATAATAATAAAAACCTCCCGGCTCTTCTCCAATGTGACGTGATCCAGACGTGATGAAGTGAAATAATAATAAAACTGATGAAGATGCTTCTCAGGTTCTTTTGATTTTTCTCCTTCTCTTCTCTCGTCTGTTACACGTTGTAGTTCAGTCGCTCGTTCGTCACCAGCGCCCTCCGGAGTCGAAAGAGGGACACTGCGTATTGTTTTCTTCAACTTACTCTAAAAAATATAAAAAATAGTAATAATCGTACCGCTATTAAAAGACTGGTAACATCAACAAAGTTATACTTTTACTACCAAAACATTGTTAAAATCACGTTCACTGTTCCCCCCCCCCTCTCGACGTAGCGTGAGGAACCGGCGTCGCTCTCACAGCCCGGCTAACCCCGAGCACATTGATCATCTGTGGGAAGGCACAACCCCCCCAGGCCAATAAATGATGGATACATCTGTGATATAGTTGCTCTGACCCCTGTAGCTGAGGTCAAAGGTCAGTCAATGTCCTGAAAACACAGAGAGACCCAAAAGGTCAGAGGGATCCAGAGGAGGTTCTTCTCTCCTCTTCTGTCTTTCACTGGTTTCCTCCTCTGCAGTTTGTCTGTTTCCCTCTGAAGGAACTCGCTGTCGAGTCCAGGAAACTTCTCAGGGAACAGGAAGTAACATTAAAGTTAGTAAATGTTCCACGTTGTTTCCTTTCCCTCGGCGCCTCCTGCACCTCCTGCGCTCCTCGCTCCTCGCTCCTCGCTCCTCGCTCCCATGCGGTTCCTCCCCAGCTGTGGCACCTTCAGCAGACAACAGAACATCAAGAGAACCCTGGTCTGTTAAATGCTTCTTCGGTTCCAGCTACAGAACCGCTTCCTGCCGCTGGTCGGGGTCGAGCACCGAGGTCGACTGTTCGCTGGGTTCACTTCCTGCAGCGTCAACTACAACAACGACTCCTGTGGTGACAACAAGCGGGTGGAATATCTCGGAGGTGGCTCGCGTCACGCTGTCGTACGACGGCGGAGAGGAGGTGGAGGAGATGGTCTCGGAGTGTTCGATCCCCAGCAGACTGGAGCCGTAGTTCTCCCTCATCATGGCGGCGATCAGCCCTTCCTTCTCAGGTGCGTCTTCACCGAACATCCCCTCGCCTCCTTCTTCACAGACGCCTCCTGCGTGTCGAGGAGTCGTGATCTGACGATACAAGTAGGAGGCGGCCTTCATCTGCCGCCTCACCAGGTGCCTGCGGTAGCACCTCTGGATCACTGTGGCCGAAACGTCCTCCTGCTTCCGCCTCAGAGTCGTTGTGATTGGCTCGTAGGAGATCTTGGAAGGGTTGGCCATCATGAACTTCTCCTCCATCTGCTGCTTGAGGGCGTCCATCTCGCCCGACTCCCCCAGGACTCGCTTGGTGAAGGCGAACAGGATGTCCAGGCAGTGGATCTTGTCCCCGCTGACCATGGGCAGGTCCATGGAGATCAGTTTGATCTTGTTGGGTTTGGTGATGCGCAGCGGCTCCGACAGCGAGTCGGCGAAGTCGGACAGTTTGGCGTACTCGATGAACTGCGTCGCCTCCGAGTCAAACTTCTCCCAAACCTCGTAGAACATCTCGAAGTCGTCCTCGCTCAGCGGCTCCGTGCTCTCCTCCGTGGCCACGCTGAAGTTCTCCAGGATGATGGCGATGTACATGTTCACCACGATGAGGAAGGAGATGATGATGTACGTGACGAAGAAGGTGATGCCCACGGACGGGTTCCCACAGTTCCCCTTGACCGTGGTGCCGGTGTGGGGGAGGTGGGGGTTGCACTCCTCGGGGGAGTTGTTGAGGATGGGGCTGAGCAGACTGTCCCAGCCGGCGGAGGTGGTGATCTGGAACAAGCAGATCATACTGTTCCCGAACGTCTCGAAGTTAAACATGTCGTCGATTCCCGACTGACGCTTCACGTAGGCGAAGTTGGCCATGCCGAAGATGGCGTAGATGAACATGACCAGGAACAAGAGGAGCCCGATGTTGAACAGAGCAGGAAGTGACATCATGAGGGCGAACAGTAACGTCCGGATGCCTTTGGCTCCTCTGATGAGACGCAGGATACGTCCGATACGAGCCAATCGTATCACTCGGAAGAGGGTCGGGGACACAAAGTACTTCTCGATGATGTCAGCGAGCACGATACCTGAAGATCAGAAGAAGATCAGAAGAAGAGAAGAAGAAGAAGAAGGTTCAGATCAGATCTCGTTTTTCACCTGAACATCTGAACCAAGATTCATGTTAGTTCTGGATTCACGTTGTGATTTAGGGACTAAAGAATTTTGTCGGACATACGTGCGTCCTGTCATCATCACCTACGTGGGCGGAGTCTACCTGTACTTGACTCTGATTGGTTCTGATTATAAACTACTTCCTGCCTTGGTCCCTTTTATCTTCTGAAAACCAGAAGCTGAAGACGTGCTCCTCTCGTCCAGGACGTCCTGAGAGTGACATCATGTCAGATCTGCTCTGATTACTGAGCCGTCGAGTCACACACACACACACACACACACAGACACACACAGACACACACAGACACACACAGACACACACACCTTCATCTGTCTTCCAGGGCTGAGTGATGGCTGATTGAAGGGATGAGCGGGGGGGGAGTTGAGGGAGTCACCATCACATCATACATCAACACAACTGCCGGACACACCAATCTTCCCCCCCCTCACCCTTAAAACTGAGTCGTAACAGGAGCCAACAAAATGTCCTCACAAACCATGGTTTGTTCAAACTACCACAGAAAGACACACAAACACATGCTCGCGCACACACACACAAACACAGACACACACATGGACCAGCTGATGTAAGGGGTCATTCATGTTTGATTTGTCTCTAGGGAACGCCCTCTGGCAGCTCTGATTGCTGCTGTTACCTTCACCTCCCCCAGACACGCACACACAGACACACAAACACACCCACACACATGCACACACACACACATTCTTGTCAAGCTAACAGCAGCAGCAACACAAAATACGACCACTGATCTCTAAAGTATCTGTTTTGGCTATTGTGTGTGTGTGTGTGTGTGTGTGTGTGTGTGTGTGTGTGTGTGTGTGTGTGTGTGTGTGTGTGTGTGTGTGTGTGTGTGTGTGTGTGTGTATGTGTGTGTGTGTGTGTGTGTGGTCCTGTATAGACCATATGGGACCTTGAAGCTGGATAAACATCAAGGCCACACTGATGGTCACTTTGTTGACGGATAACTGTCATGTCAGACTGGACACACACACACACACACACACACACACACACACACACACACACACACACACACAGACACAGACACACACACTCGACCAGTCAAGCACCTCTGAACCCGACCTGATGATTAAGGTTTTTTTCTCAGAGTCAAATCATTCTGATCGTGTTTATTATATTTGAAACAATCATTTTAAGTGTGTGAGTTCTAAACATCTGAGTTCAGCGGATCGGATCTCAGCCGACTCACCGACGATGGAGAGGATCACGACCACGAAGTCGAAGATGTTCCAGCCGACGGTGAAGAAGTAGCAGCGCAGCGCCACGATCTTGGTGAGGCACTCGGCGGTGAAGACGATGATGAAGGCCAGGTTGACGTTGTTCAGGATGTACTCCATCTGTGGAGACTGCTCGTCCGTCTCCACCATCATGGTGATCATGTTGAAGAGGATCAGAACCATGATGATGATGTCGAAGGCCTGCTTCCCGGCCAGGTCGAAGAAGAAGCCCTGCAGAGTGTTCTAGAAGAAGACGCTTCACTGTTATCAACTCTTTATCCATATTAACAGCTGAGGACATTAGACCTTTATTTTGAAATCTGCTCATGTTAAAGGTAGACCTTTGTGATTATTATTGTGGAATTATTTTAATTGAGGAAGTTTTCTGTTCATGAAAACTCCAAACTCATGTTTTATGAACTTTTTCTTCAAAATGTCTTTTATTGTGAAGGGCAGTGTGCTGGTACCGTGGGTCGGGGGATGGGTTTCTGAGGTTTCTTGGAGCCCAGCTTCTTCATGGCGTTGTAATATTTCTTCTGCTCCTCTGTCATGAAGATGTCCTGTCCTCCTAAGTAAACACACACACACACACACACACTTCACAATTATTCTCATTGTCCTGAAAGACACCACAACATGTCTTAAACTGTCTAAAAACAAATAGATGTGTCGGGAACTTGTGTATTTAAATGATCACAAATCGCAAAAGTGCAGCTTTGTTTATATATATCACCTTTCAAACAAATCAATTAGTGGATTTAAAGCCATTGACACAAGTTCAGGATGAAGAGCTCTTATACATTTTAAAAGATTTCAAAGTAAATGATGATAAAACCGTCAAATGTTAATAAAACAGTATAAATAATAATAAGAAATGTGAGTGAACTGCGTAACGGCAGCGGGACTCATCTTTCGTTTCTGCTGGTTGAAGTTGTCGATGATGACGCCGATGAAGAGGTTCAGGGTGAAGAAGGAGCCGAAGATGATGAAGATGACGAAGTACAGGTACATGTACAGATTGATTTCTTTGATCGGCTGCTCCTCGACCTGCGAGAAACAAACAACAAGGTCATTAAGAACAAGAAACTCTCTTCATGGCCCAGAAGAGGAGGTTCTGTTTGTCTGACAAAAAACTACGGGACAGATTTTTAATATTCTGTTGAAGGTGTGCTGAGACTCTGATGTGTTTCTGGATCAACGTGGTGGTTAAAGAATGTAAAGTAACTCACGGCTCTGGAATCCACGGCTGCGTACATGATCTCCATCCAGCCTTTGAACGTCGCCTGAAGAAACAGAAAAATGAATTTACTGCTCAGAACATGTGAAGAGAAGTTTGTGTCGACAGCAGAAAGTTCATAAGATCACAACATGTGTGGTTTTTATTTGCTGGAAGTTTGAGACTACATGCACACACACACACACACACACACACACACACACACACACACACACACACACACAGACAGACACACAGACAGACACACAGACACAGGAAAATTAGTTAAGAGAGTCAGAAGCGCCACAGTGTTTCCTCAATGAACGTTCAACACGTCCTTTTTAGAGAGAGAGAGAGAGTGAGAGAGAGAGAGGAGAGAGAGAGAGAGAGAGAGAGAGAGAGAGAGGAGAGAGAGAGGAAAGAGAGGGAGAGAGAGAGGGAGCGAGAGAGAGAGAGAGAGAGAGAGGAGAGAGAGAGAGAGAGAGGGAGAGGGAGAGAGAGAGAGAAATTTCAGATCTGAAATCAGCTGGTTGCCATGGGTTTCCACCTGTTGTTATTATGGTCTGTCGGAAGTGAGCTAGGGGGTCACACTGTAAAAGGTGATGTTTTTAACGGATGTGAAAACAGGCGACTTTGTTCTGAACAGATTCAGTGAAACGTCGACTCATTAAAACTGATTCATTCTGTTTATATAACAACGTCATGTTTAAAACTCCAGCACTGAAATATTTAAAATACACGACTGTCAGTATTAAGAATATTAAAATTATAAAGAAATAAATAAAACATATCAGTCAGAGGAGGTGATGTGTTCCAGAACCTGATGACAACAGATTCTAGATCGTTCAATTCTAGAATCTGATTTCAAGTCAATAAGAAGAATTCAGACCCGACGGAGGAAACTCTCTGTCTCTCTGCATCATGTTTTACAGCGTGGAGATATTTCCAGATGCTAATGGGAGGGTTGCCCCCGTCAACCATTGCCACGCCGACCAGTCTAACACAGACTACTGAGCGACTGGTTGCCATGGTGACCGCACTCCGATAACTCCTCTCTTCTTCACTTTGTTTGATCAAGCTGGAAGACTGAGGTTTTCTGGTCCTCTCTTCTTCTCTGCATCCCTCTCTCTTCTCCTCCTCTATACCTCCTGTCTTTCTCTAGAACACCCCTCCATCCCTCCTTTCTCCCTCTCTCCCTTTTTCTTTTACAGATCTCCACGACCTTATCTCCACATTCCTCCATCCGTCCCTCATCCCTCTATCTCTCTGCTGTTTGAATCTTAGATTTCTTTCTCCTTTTGTCTCTCTCTCTGTCTCTCTCTGTCTCTCTTGCTCTCTCTCTCTGTCTCTCGCTCTCTCTCTCTCTGTCTCCATCTTTCCATTTCCCTCCCACTTGGCTGGAGTCGCTCTAAAAATAAAAGCCTTTCAGACGCTGATTGATTGGAGGCTCTCAGGACTCCCGTGGTGGGCGACAGAGAGCGAGAGAAGGAAAGAGAGAACACATTTGAGACGGAGGGAGAGAGAGAGAGGAGAGGGAGGACGGAAACGAGGGCTTGTAACGGAGGAGATCGAGGTGATGGAGAGATGGAGGAGGAGGCGGCAGAGGAAAGTTGCAGTGGCTGTAATTGGCTTTGTTCATGTTGTGTTTGATAACGGATGTTGGAGAGACGGAGAGCGAGGGATGGAAAGAGGCAGAAAAAATAAATGACATAAAAACAGATTGAAGGCAAAAAGGACGGATGGAGATAAAGAAGTTTCAGCCTCAATGCAGAGGAAAGAAAAGTGATGGAGGGAAATACAGTAAAGGAGAAATGTCTCATACCTTCATTTAAAAATGAACTTTATATGAAATAAAGGCTTTGAAATGTGGTTTTAAAAAGATCATTTATGAATTTTGTGGAATCCATTAAGAAATAAATTACTAATGTCACAGAAAAGTTTCTTATGTCAATAAGATATTTAGTTTTACATCTGTTTAATTGACACATAATTACAGAGCTGAGAGAGTGAGAGAGAGAGAGAGAGAGAGAGAGAGAGAGAGAGAGAGAGAGAGAGAGAGAGAGAGAGAGAGAGAGAGAGAGAGACAGAGACAGAGACAGAGAGGGAGAGAGAAAGAGAGAGAGAGACAGAGAGAGAGAGAGAGAGAGAGAGACAGAGAGAGAGAGAGAGAGACAGAGAGAGAGAGAGAGAGAGACGTTAAAGACTTAAAAGCCGAGAGGGAGGCAGAGCGGACGAGTGGAAAAGTGAGAGTGATGCAGAAGAACAGGTGTGGGAGGAAAATTAAGGCAAAGACGCAAATGGACGACAAAATGAGGGGAGCGAGGGAGGGAGAGAAGGGAGTGGGGGGGGGGAGTCAATGCTCCTTCAGTTTGTGGAGGTTTTAATTTGATATGAAGTCGTCGAGCAGCTTTTATTCACACGACGTTTGGTTCCTGTGGTTTCACACGTTCACAGTGTTGTTACGTCCTGACACGAGGAGTGAAGGAGTGAATATACAAGAACAAGTCGACTTTAACCGTCATCGTTCCCCAAACTCTCGGTTGTACATGAACTAGAAAAAAGTTTGTTTTGCTAAATATCCAGTGAATAAGACGACGTGTCAAACTGACCACTTGCAGCAGAGCCAGGTATCCGGCGCCCACGTTGTCGAAGTTGACCTTGACCTTGGTCCAGTAGTAGAGCGAGCTGTCGTTGAGCGCCTCGCACTCCGACTTGTTGTTGATGAAGGCGGCCTCGTAGATGTGACCCGTGCGGTTCACACAGCGGCCGAACTTCCCGGCGAACAGGTTGACGCCCATGATGCTGAAGATGAGCCAGAAGATGAGGCAGACCAGCAGCACGTTCATGATGGAGGGAATCGCCCCGATCAGAGCGTTGACCACCACCTGGAGGGGCGAGAGAGAGGCAGGGTGACGCACACAAACACACAAACACACACAAATACACAACAAGCACTGAAATACACACTTTCCTTACATGTTTTAACAGTTAATTGCTCCTAATATTTATTTTATCTTTCTTTAAGTTCTGTATGTTTTGTATTTTGTGAAGCACTTTAGAAATAAAGTTTTATTTTTCCTAATATCACTAGTTTCCTGTGAGCTTTAATCAGTGAGGTCACTGAGGTCACTGAACGCAGCACGATGAACTTCACGTCTCTTCAGGACTCAGTCGGAAGAACCAGCTCTCGTCTCCGGGCTGGAGTTCACACACAGAGACGAGAGCCTCAGTTCAGCCTCCGCGCTTTACCCACAATGCACCCCTTCTACCCAGAATCCAGTGCTGAGCGAGCAGCATGGGGCAGAGCGCCGGGCATTGTCACATGACAGGCGAGCTTATCGCATTAGCCAGACAAAGAAGAGAAGCAGAGGATCATGGGAGATTGAAAGCTCAGGTGTTTATTTCCCCAGCATCTCGAACCGGTCATGAACTTCCTGTGAACCAGAGTCACTTTAAATTAACTCATCTCTCCAAATATAATTTTAAACATTTAAATTCAAGATTACGAAAAAAACTGAAAAGATTCATATTTTGTCATATAATTGTGTAACAAGTTTTTTTTATTGCACAAACGCTCTTAGGAGATGAATGGCTTCAGGCTGAAGGAGTTTCCTGTTCTTCTGTTGCAGAGTCAAGTGTTCTGATAATAATAATACTGATAAATGGGTCACAGAGATTAAAGGACGTGCAAAGTTCAAATACTGATTCACAGAACGTCACAATAAGAGACTTTCTGTGTCTGAGACGAACCAATCAGAGAGCAGGAAATACTGGAGAGAGAGAGAGAAGGTGAGATGTTAAAAGCAACACTCCTGGGCGTAAAGATCTAGATGTGACTAAAAGTTCATTTCTTTCACAGGTTGTTGATCCTAGAACAATGTGTGTGAGGTTTAAGTTTTTCTATTCTTTGTATTTTGTCCGTTGCTGTGAATCTTCCAGATAATCTCCTGCTCTGTTCTCACATGGACTCAAACCTCTGAGTCGTTCTCCAGAGCTTCTCCTGACTCCATTCATCTGATTGACTGTGGATAGCTCCGCCCAGGTGTGTTAGCTTTATTAATACTGACTCTTACCCTCATGCCTTCAAATCTGGAGAGGGCTCTGAGGGGCCGCAGGGCGCGGAGCGTCCTCAGGGACTTGATCGCTGCAAAGTCTGAGTAACCCAACGTGTTGGCCACCAGACTGACCAATGAGACCTGGGGCAGAGAGGGAGGACAGGAAGAGGCGGAGATCAGAAGAGAGAAGCAGGAACAGTAATCTAAAGACGAAGAGAGAGGGGGAGGAGCCCGGAGCGGCCAATCAGAGCCCTGGAAATCTGAGGACGAAGAGGTTTAACAATCAGCTGATTCCTGAGGGAACAAGAGAAATGAAGCTTGTTAGAGTGAAGTCAAGTTTCTCCTCAGAATCCAGAGCCGGTTCAATCCTGTGAAAACTGTGGAGAAGAAAACGCTCACGACTGTTCAGCAGCGACTGAGACGGAGAAACACCGGAGCTTGATTTCATATTTATGTCTGGACGAGGGCGACGTGAACATTGTGGAACATCATGTTTACCTAAATTATATATTTATTGACTCTTTCATGGTGTTTTTTAAAATATATAATTTGAAAATCGTGTTTTTCATTTGTAAATCCTTTTTAAAAAACAGGAAATGAAAAACCTTGTAATAAAGCGCATTTTTAGTGATTAACACATTTATTTGTAAAAAATATTAGTTGTTATGTTTATTGAACTATGATTCATTAATTGATGAATTGCCTTTATACTGTTTCTGCAGAGCAGGACCAGACTCGTGTCCTGGTCCATGTTTGAGCTGTTTCATGTTTTTATTTGTTTCACAATCTTTTCTTTTTTGTTCTTCGAACACAGAAACAGAAACATTTCTAAAGCCTCTCAGTTCCCGGCTGAGCCCCAGGTGGGCGTGGCCTGGTCCAGCCGGGCGGCGCCGGTTCTTACCCTGATACCAGCGAAGCGAGCCGCGGCCCGGAGAGGACGCAGAGCCCTCAGAGTCCTCAGCACCCGCATGGCGGCGATCTGGTCCACAGAGATGAACTGAGCCAGGTGACCCATCACTGAAATCTACAGGGCGTCACACCGTCACTGTGACATCATCATCTGGCTCATTTAAATACGTCAGAAGCAAAAACAACCACGAGACCGAAGATGAAACCGTGAAACACCGATCAGACGTTTCACACTTTCTTGAAGCTGTCGTCAGAAACTCAACACAGAAATAAAAGCATCTTTCAAAGTGACACTGAGACAGAAACAGTGGAAACAAGTAGAATTCATTTGTGGCGATAGATTCTCTGATTTCACTGATGAAGACAACAACGTGAAGGAGGAACTAAAATCCAGAGCAATTTGTAAAATAAATCAAATTAATAAAGAGTAAAGAAAGAAGAGTTGAGGATTCAAGTTTGATTTTGAACTTCTTAAATGTATTTTAAGGATAAAGTGATTTACATCAAGACACACAACAGGTTTTATTAACTGATGACCTGTCGGCTTGTTTGGATGATGTTCTGCCCCCTAGTGGCTGAGTGAGAACCGATTCACGCTGTAGAGAAGCCGTTGCGTCTTTCTTCCTTCCTGTTTCCAGTCTCACGTCTGCACGGATCCAGTGACTCAGCACATTCTCGCTTCAGGCCACAACAGTGAAACACCCAGAAAGAGAGAGAGTGTCCATTTCCAACTGGATGCAGGCATGTGCATGGTGTGCATCATAATCTCTGTGTGTGTGTGTGTGTGTGTGTGTGTGTGTGTGTGTGTGTGTGTGTGTGTGTGTGTGTGCATGTGTGCGCGTGTGTGTGTGGAGGTTAAAAAGCTGCTGCTGATCATTTGGCTTTAGGCTGTTTGGACTTTTCTCTCTCTCGCTCTCCGTCGTCCTCTTTGTCTCTCTGTGTCTCTCGCCCCTTTTATTCATTGGATTGCATCTCTGCAATGGAGTGAGGTTCACACACACACACACAAACACACTAGACTAGAGAGAGAGACAAAGAAAGAGTAAGAAAGAGCAAGAGAGAGCGAGAGAGATGTCATGTCATCGTCTCTCTTTCTCTCTCTCTCTCTCTGTCGCTCTCTCTCTCTCTGTCTCTCTATGTCTCTCTCTCACTCCATCTTTCATCCCCTCGTTCTCTACATGTCTTCTGCTCTCTGTCACTTTTATTTTCTCTTTTCTTTAAACGAAGACGGAAAAGGAAACAAAACAACTGAAGAAGAATAAAACAGTTGGAATAGAGATGAAACTCTCAGTGAGGGACATGTTGGACACGTTGGACATGTTGGACATGTTGGACATGTTGGACATGTTGGTTCACAGCCTTTAGAGACTCCTTCATGGGCTGTGAAGAACGTGTCCTTGGAAGGATGCAGCTGAGGTCAACTAAAAACCAACTTAGTTTGCAAATAATCAAGTGATATGAAAATGAAATATTACCAATGTAGATAACAGTGAGATGGTTTCAGCCTCACATCGGAGTTCATGACTAATGAATCAATCAACAGTGAATGAATCTGCCGACAGTCACTCACATCCACGATGAGGAAGTCCAGCCAGCACCAGTAGTTGGTGAAGTATTTCTTGAATCCGTAGGCGAGCCACTTGAGCAACATCTCCAGGATGAAGATGTAGGTGAAGATCTTGTCTGAGTACTCCAGCACCACCTTCACCACCTTCCTCTGCTCGATGTAGATGTCCTCAAATGCCTGAGCAGATGTCAGGGCCCCGCCCATCACTTACAGACAACGAGGTAACGTCCAATTTATTATTATACATTAATTTAAAGGACGGATTGAGACTGGAAGTGTAAAGTTTGTTCTCTTCATCTTCAAAATCAACATCTGTTAAAGTAAATTTACTTAAAGTTAAGTTAAGAGAATTCATTAAATAATTTATTGAAACGACATTAAAGTAAAGTAACTAATAGAAAATGGAGAGAATAGATGAAGGTGTGGTGGATGTGGATCTGACCAGCGCTCCGGAGCTGAGGAGGATCATGAAGATGATGAAGGACTCGAACCAGCTGTGCTCCACGATCTGATAACACGTCTTCCTCGTCCTCCACCAGATCTGACCGAGGCCGGCCGACGTGTCGATGTCACAGCACCGAAACCTGGACACACACACTGAGGGCGAGAGACACACACACACACACGGAAAAGAGAGAGAGCTTGTCAGTTTCCTTTTTAAAACTTGAAATTTGTAGAGCGATATGTTAAAACCTTTTTCAGACATTGTGTAGATTCAGAATGTTCTTGGATCTAAAGTAAGAAGGAGTCGTTTTCCTGCAGCTCTTTTAGAATCAGAATGAACTCCGACCCAGACGCCATCAGTCGGTTCCTCGTCCTCTGAGACGAGGATCAGATTTCTGTCCTCTCTGGTTATCGGCCCGTCGCCACTAATGACTCATCGCTGACGTTTCCAAACTCAATCTGCGAGTCAGAGACGAACGACCACGAGACGAGGAGACGCGTCCTGACGTCCACTCGCCACGAGGAGCGGGAACTCCAGCTGAGTGATCGGTCCAGTGAGTGATGCTGACGTGCCCTGCAGCAAGGCATGATGGGGGCTCAGCAGCTGACAGAGGAAGTGGAAAGGATGGGGCCGAAAAGACGTCTCAGACACATGAAGAAGAAGTTTTGAAGAGAAGTCAGAGAAACAGGACAAATGAAAATACGCATTTTAATTGAAAATATATGTTAAATTGAAATATGCTGCTTGGCCCAGTTGACGTTCATCCACGTGAAACACAACCACCTCTTTGTCTGTGGACTGGAGTGTTCAAAGTGACCAATCGAAAGAGGGGTGTGTCAGCCACTGGCCCCGCCTCCAAAGTGTTCAAACACGAGGTGATGGGCGAGTTCTAGAGCTACTAGCTAGCTGCAGGCTAACGTTATGTGCTGCCAGAGCCGTGCAGAGACTGAGTTGCCACCAGGAGTCACATGAACTGCACACTTGTGGTGAGGAAACAACTTTGCTCTGACCGTGGAGGAGCCATGGAGGAACCGTGGAGGAACCCTGGAGGAACATGGAGGAACCCTGGAGGAACCGTGGAGGAACGTGGAGGAACCGGACGCCGGTACAGAACCTTGTTTTCAACACGAAGCTAAAGCAGCGTCGGCTGGAGGACCTGCGCTGGTTCAGTATGAAACTGAATCACCTGCCAGAGGAGAGAGGAGCTGTCACTGCTCGTCACTCTGCTGATTGAAGCTCCGCCCCCCTCGCTAATTAAAGCTCTGATTACCCCGGCTCGCCGTCTCCATGGTTACTAATAGGTTATTCCCCGATACACTGGCCCAGTAATCCAATGAAAACAAGCCGGTGGTAACCCGACACCCATCAGCCCACTTGGCAGAGTTATTATCAGTGTGTGTGTGTGTCAGGAGACAAACACACGCACACACACACACACACACTTTGACAGCTGTAAACTTTTATTGAGTGCGTCTCTAAACGTCTCGTTACATCACCTGTGGGTCGAGCCTCTGCTGAGCCACATCGATCGGGTATCGAACGCTACTCAGAAAACACGGCTCAGTGTTCCCCTGCCGGGTGATTGTATCTGACCCCCGCTGCCCCCCCAACACACACAAACACACACACACCTTTTCCTCTAGCCCCCCCTTCAGGACAGACTCAACAGGATATGGCTTTAAGGATCCCTCTCTACTTGTGCTCTTACTTATTTTTCCAACTAGGAACAAAAACCCAAACCGTGAAGTCTCAGTGAGAATTCACACTTTGCATCATTTCATTTCTCTGTTTAACGAGTGAGTGAAGAAATATTTACATGTCAGCTTCTCCATTAACGCCCCATAAGATACTGGATGTTTTCTATGATTTCATTTCACAGTTTTTAATGTAAAATGTGAGAATTTAATACGCCCTGTTTATTTTCAGCACAGGAGAAAAATAAATCTGAGAAGAGAAACATGTGGACGGATCAGGACAAAGTGTCCCAGTGAGACGTCCGCCTGCTGCAAGAGTCACAACGGAGACATTCAGCTACAGAGGGGCACACACACACACACAGACACACACACACACACACACACACACACTCAAATATTCCCTCTCAATCGTGTCATGCAGCATCACAACATTAACCAATGAGTTGGCATT